>JAUEKX010117617.1:0-12024 GCA_031834005.1 Dendronotus venustus
ATGGCACTCACACTCAGTTTAACTCACCACACCCAACGAGAAAATGTTATTTATAGGTTGTTGTAGAGGCAAGTAATAAATCTACTGATTTTATCTCCATTTCTAAGGTTTTAAGGGTTCAAAACGCATATCTCTAAATAAGGCTTTTCAATCTCTTATCCTTTTCTTAAAAGTATACCAAATTTTTTGCCACATTTCTAGTCTAAATCATATAAATTTTGAGAGGCAAACTTTTTATGTATATGTAGCTAAGTAACTAACTGTGTAAACAAAACTATCTAAGGCGCAAAGTCAATTATCATTTACATCAATTTCCTTTTAACAGCTAAATTTTACTTTACTAAGTTGTAGTTGATTCTTTTTGTTGCAAAAGCGATAAAAAAATTCTTAATATTTTAAAACCATTTTTTGTCTGTTTAATTTTCCTCAGCTTGTTGAAGTTTGTCCACTAAGATCAATCAAACTGAAGAGAGAGCTCAAATTCCTTATTTTAACAAATAACATTCAGTTTGCTTTATAAGACACGCAAACAATAACAAAAGATTTATAAAACCTTTTCCTACTTGTATGTAAAGTAGCAGAGTTTAAAAGTTCAAACTATATTTAAAACAGTTCAAATTACGTTCTAAGGAGAAATTTTGGCATAGGTTTAATGTGGCACAGTCCAATAATAATTAGTTTCATTACCAAATTTTAGCAGCGCTAACAAATCACCGAATATAGGAGTACATCAGCCCTAATATTGTCACCTTAAGTTTAAAAAGAAATTTAGAAAAAACAACTTCCCAAATAGAAACGATAAGGAAAATGGAAAGGAAAACCAACACAAATTTCGTGTCCATAGAATGACTTTTGCTGATGCTCACATGATTATAAAAGGCGTATACAACAAATATTAATACTATTACAGGTGAATCATAGTACAACAGGGTCTCCGTCACAACATCATTAAGCCATTAACGATCTTTTAATGATTTGCACTAATCTATATATTTATGGATAATACACGTCATCATTTAAATTAATAGTCATAATAACGAATATAGTAAAGTACCATTACATCACTAGATCACTCACGATAAATTCTATTTTCCCTTTCACATCAGCGTCAAGCAATTTCTAGGTGTGAAATAAATAACACTTAAAAGTTTAATTTAAAAACGTAAATCCCATGACTTCATGTTTCACCGTGTGAAAACTTGCTATAAATATAAAATGATCCAAATTACTCCCTACATTTTGTTACACATGACTTCTCAAACCAGACTTCCGTCTCTCGTATTTTATGTAAACATTGGATAAAATGGTTAAGACATATTATTTTTTCATCTTATAATTCATGTCCAGAAATATTGTAAAACAAAACAAATGAAGAAGAATGTAGAAGAAGGAAGAAGTAAAAGAAACCATGATATATGCAATGGTGTGAAGGGACTTGTGGTAGGTGGATTATTGTTTCATATTATAATTCACGTGCTGCATTTCCCTTGGCAAACCTTGTAAAACAAACCACAAATGAAGAAGAATTTAGAAGAAATAAGAAGTAAAGGAGATCATAATGTACGCAATCGTGTGAAGGGACTTGTAATATGTGGATTATTTTTTCATATTATAATTCACGTGCTGCATTTCCCTTGACCAATTTTGTAAAACAAAAATAATGAAAAAGAATGTAGAAGGAGGACGAAGTAAAAGAAACCATGATATATGCAATGGTGTGAAGGAACTTGTGGTAGGTGGATTATTTTTTCATACTATAAATCACGTATAATTTCCATTGGCAAGCTTTATAAAAGAAAAATAATGAACAACATGGAATAAAACTTACCAGAAACTAACGAAACTTTTTACAAGAGATTTGATTGACATGAAATTAGGTAATATCTGGTCAGCGTAAAAACAATAAAATTAGAATACACACATAAATTAAGTACCAATTTAACTTATCAAACTCTACAGCTAAATTAAGAAGCTCCATGTATATTTAGTGTTTACAAAAAAACAAACTAATACTCTATCTAGATACTAACGATGCCTATTACATTTTTATTAACACGGAAAAACCATATGAACCGATAATTTTAATATTAACGAACTGTTAATATGAAAATTCCCATTCTAAAGATATAAAAGTTTGCCTTCAATCCATCAGTTAATACGAGAAGTACAGAGATAGTATCAAGGGAAATTCCCTTTTATTTGCTTTGTTACAATAAAATACCAAAACGTAAACATAAAACGTCACTTTTTATTTTGATGAAGTCAAAATTATTTTGATACATGAAATCCATGCACTTATCAAATGAAAAATTGTAGTTGTTTTTTTTTATTATAGAATATAGTCGCTTGGCTAATTTATCGTCCTTCAGACAACAGTCGAGTACCTTTTTAGTATTTTATAAAAAATAGATTTTTAGGTCAGCCACCAAATTAAAATGTCGTGAAACCCAAAAAATATTAACGCGATGAAATACGTTTCATTTATAATTTTAGTAGCAAATCGTAACTAACTTTGCATAGATTTGTACATAAATGACGTCATCCTAAAAATCCTAGATTTTTTTTTTTACCGTTTTTATTGATGAGTGAGTGTACTTACACTTTGTTTTATACAGGGGACGTGGTGTACCACATACGTCCCTCCCCATCCCAAAACATCTAGAATTTAGCAAACACCCCCCCCCCCCCTTGATTGGGACGTCATTTATGTATGACCCCCTAAATGACAGGAACGTGATATTAAAAGCAGTGATGAGAGAATGAAAATGAGCAAGAGTAGAAAAGAGTCGTCGTCATGTCCATTTATGCTTGGGATTTATCTTGATCGAACTAAAAAATGCATTATACATACACAGTGCCGTAGGAAGCAAAATTGTTTTTTTTTGGGGGGGGGCTACACTGTTATTTAAACGAAAGCAAGGCTTAAAATTGTTAAAAAAATATACAAGTAGCGTTTTTTGATTAACATCAAGAATGATATACACACTGAGAGTTAGCTTCCGAAACACTCACAATGAAGATAATTGGTTTTGGAAAGATTTTCAAAATAAGAGCTTTTTTGAAAAACATATTGGGGGGGGGGGGGGCTAAGCTAACTTATATAAAATATAAATTTATTTCGAAATATTTTCATGAAAAGAAAAAATCTTGGCAACATTTATTTACATAAAGCAAGGCAAATGAAGCCGGTTTATTTCCCTCAAATTTGCGTCATTGGCACACACATTGGCACTTGTTTGAAATGAGGAATTTTAATTTTGTTAACCGTTAAAGTGCGAATCAAGAAGAAATTCTGAGATAAAGAGCTTGAAGGAATTTATTTTCCACTGCACGTTGTTATGGGCATTTTGTATTTTGAGCAAAAATCGAACTCAAATTATTTAATTCGACGCTTTCTTTTTTTCCCCCTGGATTCGCCTAAATTCTCAGCACTTCATTCCCTTGTATTTTCCTTTTTGTCATTAGTATGTCTGTTAGAACGCTCTTTATATATACTGTACTGTGTATTGTACATAAACGTTTAAATAAAATATTTTCATAAGGAAAGAACGTTTGTATTTATTGGGCTTATTTTATCTAATCTAAGATGCGCTTAAGTAAGAAACCAAAAGATATAAAATATATAAAAATTCAAAGTACATTTCTGTTTCGCGACTTTCCACTTCTTTCTCAATGATTTGTTGATATACACCAAGTTCAGCAATTACAAAAAAAAAAAAAAGGTCCATCAAAAACCAAAACAGTCTTCAGCAGCATTTTTTGTGCTAATTAGCCAGTTTAGTTCAGAAAAGGGGAAAAAAGGTCTTTGCAACACGCAGAATGGTGTTTCTTTGTGGTGCTTTTTTTGTAGCAATATAGTTCCTACGTCTCAGAGGCTTAGTAATTTTGGGAAGATGAGATATGCAGTGAGGTAAAAATGAGGATTTTTATGGCTATTATCTTATAAACCAAAAACTATTTTGGAAAACGGTAAAAACTTTCATGAATTAACTTTTTGAGATATCAAAAGATAGATAGATAAAATAGAGTTTAACATAAATACGATAGATTGTCATGTTATGCTCTCATACTAATTAGTTTGAGGGGAATTAGTGATTGATAGTTTAAACGAGTCAAGAAATGTGGAATACTACGGAAATTCCAGAATGATAAGTAAATTCCTAAAAAACAGTTAAGCTATTATTTAGTTATTCTTCTATTATTCTAAGCAAACAATAAAGATTTCGGGGAATCTCATAAAAAAAAGTGCTGAATAAACGAAATGTTAAAAGATTTTCCCCTTTTTCCAAGAAAATACTTAATAAGATTAAAGTGAAAACATTTATAGTAAACAAATGGAATATTTTAAGAATGACGCGAATACAAAACTCTTGAAATTTTCAAGAACGCAACAAAAATATTGGAAAGAAAAATAAATTAAACAACAAGGAAGAAACGGCAGAAAACAGGAATTTAAATTCTTTTGTATTCTGAGAAATACATGTCAAAACCTATTTTGAAATTCTTAAGAAATGTGAAAAAACAGACAAAAAAAACTTAGAACTGTCCCCCGGTAAACGAACCTGATTCAAAACGATTTAAAAGAATTTCTCTTCGTTTCAGGAGGATAGGGTGGGAACTGAGAAAATTTAGCACCCGAGACTAGAAAACATAAAATAAACCAGTTTTTCTTAAACTAGTTTTCTTCGAAAAACAAATTCATGGTCCTATAAAATGAGACACTGACAAGAAGAAATCAAGAAACGTGATAGGTGACAGAATAAGAAGCTTTACAGAGCAGAAGTTGTATTAGTCTTTTACGACAAATATTCCATAAAATACGGTACGTTAAATTCACGTGTATTGCTTCTCTGAAGATTGAAATAATTGAAAATAGACTATGAAAAAAATCTTTTTATTTAGCTAATAAATTTAAATTCAATATTTCAGCTTCGATAGCTGCGGTTGTTACTCAACAAAGTTCAGGAGAGATAGAACTTCACCAAAATCTTTCAAAAGGAAGAAATATCACAGGGAATACAGCACGCGGAGTTTTTGTTCATCTTAAAATTCACGTGCTGCATTTCCCTGTGTCTACTTCTTGTTCTCGAAAGATAACGTTTTTGAAAGTCAAGGAAGAAGTGCTCATGCTTTTAAAATATAAGTTTATAAATATTTCCCGATTTTTAATAGGTATTTCATATTATAAGCTATAGGTTTGTATGCTTGATATTCCAAAAGTGATGGGTAACAGTAGCAAAAGAATCCATGTAGTACGCAAGGAACACAAAAGAGCATGATCGGCCTTTAGTCTAGCTAGGGAAAATAGACCTCCCCGGTGTCACCAGACTTTTTAACTCCCCTAAATAATGACTCCCCAGTCACAATAAACTAGTTTATAATGACCCCCCAGTTAAGATAAACTAGTTAATAATAACTCCCCAGTCATAATAAACTAGTTAATTGTGACCCCCTAGAGTCAACATTTCCTAGGAAATAATAACTCCCCCAGTTTATTTTGACTCCCTTTTACTTCTTTTTCGAAGTCAAGTCGGTTCAGTTACCTTTCTTAAGTGACAAAACTTGCTGTAAAAAGTACATGACTAAAGAATATAAAGTACAATAGATAAGAATTTTCTCCTCAAATTCATAGAAAAGTTACAAATTGAAAGTTAAAAAGTGTTTTTAAATCTCGATTATCAATTCACGACTTCGCTGTTCAAGACATACCATGAGGGGATTTCTCATATTAGCGATATCGAACATTACTTCCATTGGTGAACTACCATCAAGGATCTCTGCTACGAAAGCGATAGCAAAGACTCCACAATTGAATCCATTCTGTTGCTTTTGCACGGATAGAAATGTTGGGGCAACATTTCGAAATTCGCCAACCACATGCTTATACAATGAATAGATGAATTTCTTAGGAACACAATTCAAAGTCGATTTCAAACTATCACTAATCTGAACCCGACCAGCAAAAGCTCAAAAACCAATGCAAACCTCCGTCGTGTAACAGTTGATGTGGTCTTCGCATACAGGATCAAAAGGGATAGCGGTGTTCTTCTGAGTATTCAAAACAGATTGATAGTTATCTTCTTCGACAAGTGTTTTGCATATCAATTTCTGCGCGGCACCTGATACGATCATTCAACCAATCACTTTTCGAGTTAAGGTTCAATTTTGAAAAAATATTGACCAAATTTTTCTTGGCTCTCCTCTTCGATCTCTGACAACTCAATTGGTTGATTATCTTTGATTAGGATAGGGTTAGTTCTTTTTATCCAGTAGGTCTTCCGAACCTGAAACATAGAATTTCTTTTTGGCTCTATTAAAACCAAGATGTTTTCCATTTTGACTGTTCACTATGTATTCAATCTGCTTTAATACCCCAGAATGCTTTCCGAATATATTTGTAACTTCTCTTCGAATAATAAGGGGAGTTTTTATTAACCGGGGGAGTCATTATTTACAAGGTTATTTATACTCTAGGGGAGTTATTATTCTCTAGTTTATTTTGACCCCGGGAGTCATCTTTCACAGGGAGTTAAGATAACTACCGTACACCGGCTAGAACTAATTTAATCGTGAAAACTTTCGCGAACAAATGTTAGCAATTTTTTGTTTACAAAAAATTATTAATTAAAAAATTAGAAATCAAATTGGCGTGTATGTGAAGGCTTAATTTCAGGGATAATTGAATTTCTATAGGAAACTTTATGTTTGAAAACATTTTTCTCCTTTTCATGATTGAATGTGAAAGTAATACATAACTTTGCATCCTATAAAATTTCAAATGGCATAACAGTTGTGCAAATTAGTGCTTCAAAGAAAATTACTCTTACGTAATTCTTATATTGAGAAATATTTTCTTACTTTAAGTTAATTTCGGTGTTGTTTGTGGGAATATTTAAATATCAGGTAAGGATCATCTCAACCAAAGTAAATATTTATAAGCACATCTGACTACACTTTAAAATAACGATATTGTGATAAACTTCTGTTCTACGCCAGTGAGCTTTTTTGAATGCAAATATAACATTTGATATAAAAATACAAATTTTTTATAAACATATAAAATTTTCAAAATAGGCTAATATTAAACAAATTAAAATGAATAAAAACTTAAAATAATGCTGACGATATGCTTATTTCCAGTTTGTTCTTTTTTTAAAGAATGCAATCTTCTTTAAATGAAGGGGTACAAAACCAAAAAATTGTGAGTGTATTTCTTTTCCTTTTTATTGTACCTAAAAATATGTTTCAAAAATAAAACAAGAGTAATTTCAAAGCAATAAAACCAAAAAATGAGGGACATTTCTATTGCTAAACCAAAAATTTCGCATTCAATGTGTTAACATACAAGGTAAGACTCACACGAAAATTATCTCAATGTAGTTTGTGGTAAGAATAATTATTTCTTGAGATACTTCAGAAAGCTCTGAATTTCCCAGACATCTTCGTGTCCTTCTCCATACTTCAACAGCCACGCATTATGGACAATATCAAATATCTTCAACGCTTCCTCATAATTGCCGCGTGTGAGGTACTCCCTACCGATATTGTATTTCGTACGCAGGATGAACTCGTTCGAATCAACCGAATCTGGGTACACTTTCTCCAAATCATTCAGCAACTCGGACAGCGATTTTATGCGATTGGCACGCTGCCTCCTAGCAATCTCGTGTCTAGTTGCAAACACCTCGGCATGAGTCTCGCCGTGAACTTGGATTTGTTTTTGCAAAACTTCCTCGAACATTTCAATGACGCCAACAGACATATTCTCGAGAAATGAGCGATTGATCGCGAGCACGCGCTCCGCGAGCAGCGTATGCGGATGGTATTCCCCAAACACCTTGGCATTGACTTGGTAGAGCTTTCCGGCTAGTTCAAAGCCTTCTTCGTGCTTCTTTAAGAAAGTGAGGCAGCTCACAAACCCTAGGGAAGACGTCAGGTAATCTCGATGTTTATTGCCCAGCAACTGTTTCTGCTTCTTACGAACGTCGTTGAAGATCAAGCAGGCACCAAAAAAATTCCTCTTGCGATAGTACGTTTGAGCGATGTATGATTGCACCCTGTAAAGGTAGTAGAGGTGTTCTTCCCTACCTGAAGTACAACAGGTTGTGGTTGCAGATTCAATATCCCTATTTATTTGTTGTTCGATCGCACAAAGGATAGATGATGTAACGTCTAACCGTTCCTTGTTGTAGAAGATATTAAAGATGGATGCGATATGTTTCTTAGAAATTCGCAGAAACTCGTTTTTTAATCGCACGTCGGGTGTCTGGTAGAAAAACATGAGCTGTTTCACAAAATATGTGTAGCCCAGCTTATCAACAAATGTGATATCGTTCTCACATTTCTTGTTGTGCTTGTAGATTCTGGCAAGAATAGATCGATATATGTCAAACTCCAGGTCGTCTGATCGCAACAGCAATTTTACAGTGTGCTGGACGAGCGAGTGTATATTGATAATGTCTTCCTTATAGTCTCTGGCAGACTTCAAGCTTACTGTAATTAAAGAATAGCGTTCCAGAACATTCAGGGCCTCATTCACCAGCCTTGTATTCTCCAAGTCCTCTATACTTTCGCTCTCATTTAATAAGTAGATGAAGAAACCACGACGAACTTCTTTCCCATTCAAGAAGCAAGCAATCTGCAGTAGTTGCAATGGTAAAGGTGACGTCAGCAGTTTCAATTTGTTGACAGTGATCTTGATGTAGCTGATGACACCTCCGAATACAGAATCAGGCTTCTCCTTCAAGATCTTTAGGTAGTGCGTAGGTGGTAACTGAGTCTCCTGCAGGAAAGTGATGAACTGCTGAATCGCCAATGGATGATAACCAAGAAGTTCCAGTATTTCATTGATTTCAGATATCTGGTTATTAAAAGATGAATAAATTTCTTGGCAATTGAGGGATCGGTTCACATAATCCAAAGCACTGCCAGGAGATAATGATGCAAGCTTTAGATTGACTACAAACGATGAAGAAATCTCTCGTTGGGCCGTTAAGATGGCAATGGCACCAGGATACGATGGAAGGTAATTCACGACAACTGGCATGATACGGTTATCAACACAACAATTGTCAAACACAAACAGCACATGCTCCTCCCAAAAGTATTGATGTATCTCTGTAATAATTACACTCAGCAGTTTATTCTGACCCTTGTAGTCAGTGATCGTCAAATTCAATGCTTGTGCCAGCTCCTTGAATGACTCCTCCAGGTCTGATGCATCAATCCAGATGACATTGTGTTCAAAAAGTCCAGAATGAGTCTCAAAGTATCTCTTCACTAACTGCGTCTTCCCGATTCCTGATAAACCAGATAAGCAAACACCAAATTGAGCTGTCGAAATTTTGACTCGATTGATAGTCTCATGTAGCGTTTGTAAATCAATGTCTCTGTTAGCAAAATTAACAATAGACGGAGTGAATTTGAATCTGAAAGGTCTGGGTATGAGCTCATTAAGCTCCCCGCTGGTGCATCCCAGGTCGAGGAGAGGACACTTTAGGTATTTGTAGATTCGCTTATAGAAGGTATTGTTAGTGGCAGCGATACCAAGATGTGAAATCCGATTTCGTCCGATCTTCAAGCGCACGAGGTTCGCGCGAACCGAGCGGTCAGTAGTGGGTGGTTCGTCATTCCAATTGAATGCACCATGTGTTCGATTATTATGGTTGTTGAAGCCGCACACGCTCCTGAGTAGCACGTGTAATAGTGTTGTATCAAACGTACGCGAATCAGTTTGTAGATTGCTTGGGAAGAGGAGATCGTATTGGTGACTATTCAGTACGCCTTTGCGTTTCAACTCACTCAATTTCTTCAGGTGGTTGTTCTTCAACTCCTTGTAAAGAGTCTCTGGATCTTGTGAGAATTTCGTGTGAAATATAGAGCGCTCAACCTCTTCAATCTTGTGCTTCAAACGGATGAGCTTCTGATCAACTTTCTCGTGGTACAAATTCATTATGATAGAGGTAACACCAAGTAACACCAACAACAAACAAGTATTGGGCGTTAAAAAGACGATTTTAAAACTTGTAAAATGATTTAATACATTTTAAGCTTACTACAAATCTACCTACTAAAAACATAAATTATATATATATATCGCCTTTTTTATTTCCAACACGTACACACAACCAACAACAACAACATTTTGACTGCTTTCAGTTCCTGCTTTCTATGATTCTATTACTCAGCCGAATCCTTTGCAGTAATAGACTAATTTTGTATGAATTGTTTTTTTATGAAACCACTTAATTACAAAAATCAATAAAAACCGAACCATAAAAAACTATACATTTAACTTGAATTTCTTTGTTATTACGCGAATACTTTTTTTAACCATTGCTTTGCGTATTATGTCATTTCATATTATAGGGTCTATAGGATAAGGATTATTTTACTTAGTTAATCCGATTTTGTACCACGTACCTGGTCCTTTTGGGAAAACGAATTTTGGGAAAAAGATTGAAATTTCGGTATTAAGTCTAATTTTCAAATCAATAAAAGTCGCTGTGTCCGTCAAAACAAAAAATGTTTGATACCATTCGATAGGGAATTTATTTTTTTCATGTCTCATCATCAACTTTTGTTTTGAAGTAGTCAAAAGTTACTGCTTCAAGAAGCACAAACAGTATTTTCGACTTTAAATATTTGATATTATTTGATATAGTTTCTGATTAACTTTTAACTTCCTCAAATTCATTATGATAGGGAAAGTAACTACACCAACCTTTTGCAATCACCAACAACGTATGATAACTTTTGATTCACGCACCGCAGGACGGGATCTTTAATTTCCCCTCGGTGAGAGAAATAGCAAGAGACCATGCAGGAAGCCTGTGCTCCTATTAATTATAATCAAAGAATTCAGGCTAAATGCCTGGTTCTTGCGCGGTGTTTTGGTCTATGGATAAAATGAATAGCAAAAATATTGATTGATACATAAATATAATACAATCCTAATCATTTGAAGCATACTTTTATTATGTTAGGAAATCTTGTTTACATTATATATTAGGAATAATCTTTTTATTTTGATTTCAAGCCAAGTTATATATTTTTTGCTTCTACTTGGTTGTTCATTCTACAAGAGAAAAGTACTCCTGAGTGATGAAAACTCGCTCGACCTGTTTCAGCGGAAATAGGTTTTTGATTTTGATGAACGACAGGCGCAGTATTAGTTGAGTGTATAGCGGGAATCTTCAAGCCTCAATGCTTCTTGTTTATATTAAATGAAACCACTAATTATAAAAATCAAGAAAGTCGAACAATAAAAATAATAATTGGGAACATTGTTAAAAATGGGAGCGTTGGTGTGGATAGTAAGAGAACAAATAAATTATTAAGGAGATATTAACATTTCACGTATTTCATGTAAAACAAGGATTCCACTGATTTAGCAAGACACAAGTATTATGTTTTTTATTGTCGTTATTATTATAGTAATCTGATAACTGCGACTACACGATTTATATTTTGTAAGCAACTCGTTTATATGGATTTGAAAAATCATAAGTAAAAAAAAATTTAAACCATAAAAATTGAACTGAATTATACTAAGAGGTTTATTAAACAACACACATCCAGTAGTAATGATGTACCAAACTAAACATGTATCACGATGTTTCACTCCTGCAAAGCTAGGATGTGTTCTGCGTGTACATTTTCCATGTGATTTACGAATTTTGGGCATTCTGACAGAATTTTGAAGTGTTTTCAAGAAAATTCTGCTTCCTGGCGAAATCTTTGACCCCGACAAAACTTGTCCTTCGAACATGACTTAACAGGAAACATGATTTCTAGTGGTCCCAAACTTTGCGAATAATGGTGCTAGAAGTGTGTAGTCAAAGTTATTCTTCATATCTTTTGCAAAAAAAAAGTTTTCGAAAAAAGCCATGGGAAGAACCAAAAGGGGAAGTGTGAGGTGTTCTTCAAAATTATTCAACCTCCTGGCGTTTTGGCCCAAGAACTCTACAACCAATAAACTTTGGTAAATGGAAAGTTTTAGATAGGCCTATCAAGAAATTCTTA
>JAUEKX010117727.1:0-12024 GCA_031834005.1 Dendronotus venustus
CTGATGTTTAAGCGCATAGAGCACGACCTGGTCATGAATATGCGCTATATAAATGCTGTATGTTATTATTATTAATATTTAAGTGCTAGGAAGAAGTAGGATGATTCAATTTACAAAACTGTAAGCAATACATTATCAACTACCTACTGGAATTGGATATTATTCGTAGATTTAGCGACTCTCGTATCAACCGGTTATTCGTTGGCTACTGAGTCGGATCGCTATCGGATTAACAGATAATCTATTTTTATTCGTTATTCGCTCGGTGGGGGTTTATTCGAGTCACGGATAATATCCGAATAACTGCTACAAATCTACTACCTACCTAAGAGGAATGAGATCATTATTGAAAAGTAAGTAAATTTTTGGCATTCATGAGATTAGGTGAGTCGCGATCATTGCTTCCTACATTACATATAATATATTTGTCATTCATTCCACACATTTCAGATCCTTCAGTACAGTGCTGGGTAAAAAAGAAAGACAATAGTTATTGTAGGCAAAAAATGAGAGGCAGCGAGAGAGTAGAACTCCCCCACCAGCAGGTACACTCTCCAGACACAGCCATACTCCTTCCTGGGTAGTAATGGAGCTCTCTCCAAACATCCTCAGTTACTGAGTTGGCGTCGTGTCGCAATCAAACCCTTCACATGTCGTCACTGGATACGTCAACGTCAAAGAGAACCCCATTACTTGCGACACGTCCGTCTGGCCTGACAAGTGGATCGGGGCGATGAGACCTACGACCAGTCACTTCTTCGTCCTAGTTAGGAAAAGAGAAAAGACAGAAATTTGTGATGAATCGTTAAGTTACCATTTGATTTGTTTCTGAAGTTTGCAAGAACAAAAAGTAAACAGTGCAGTCCGGATATGTCAACATCGTCGGGACCGTGAAGATTACGTTGATATAAGAGAAAGTCGGTGTTAGAGAAACATACGTTGATGAGGAAAAAACCCATAAAGCATCATACACCATACAAACACCTTTGAGTCAATATGTTACATAAACTCTCAGCTTTTTCATCTACATCTGTCTAGTTATCAAATCAAATTATGGGTGTGAATTATATACCGTTCAATTATAAATATTCTATATAAAAATCAGTGACTACCCTAAAACTGCTGCGATGGGCTTACCGAATTGGACATGTCACAAGCCTCGCAGTGCCAGGCATAACCCCTGACCTTTGGTGACTTCTTCATGGGGGGAGTCAGACAGCGGAGGTGATAAGACAGCATGCAGTCATCACACCTGTAGTGAGTGATTAATTTAATTATAGGGTGGTAAAAAAAACAGGAAATGGTTAGTGCTGGCTGGTAAACTACTTAGGGAGAAAATATTTTATTTGTCAGATTCAGAGAAAAGAGATAGAACTAATGTATTTAGGGTTATATAATACTCAAGAGGAAATGTAAGACAATGGTTTGAGATAAACCATTTAAGTAACTGAAGTACAATCCACTAGGGACAACCTCCATCTACCCGCAAAACAAATATGGTTCCAACAAATATAGAATAAACTAAGTACATAGATAACATAGAATATGATCAACATCATTAAATAGAACAAACAAAAATGATAGTGTGGGATAAAAGATAAGAACAGTTTTTTATTAACATCCTTCAGGAACACCCCCTCCAACCACTCAACAGTCAGATACAACGACACAACCCAACACACATAGAAAACTAGTCATTATCATTGTCTCCTGAGCCTGCAGTGTAGGGTCTCTCATTTTTACATCTAAATGAGAGGCATCACTAAGTAGGCGACATAATAATTTGTTCGGTTAGCAGCTGAGTAATGTGTTCAGTGTATAGCTCACAGCGCCATTCAAGGACAGGCACAGTGGGCTGATCACCTGCTTGCTATAGCTCCTGATCCATAGTATTTCCCAGCTCTGTATTTGGTCAAAGATGGTTATCGGGGCATCTCATCTTATCTCATTCACCATTATTTAAGACAGAATAGAGCCAGGTGCTGACATTGCGAAAGCGGTACCGGTACTGTAAAAAGGTATTGGATAACAAAGAAATCGTGATTGTGTCCAACCTGACTGTGTCGGCTATCTTCCCTTCGTGGTTACACACGACACAAATGATGTCCAGCATGTAGAGCTCCTCCATGTTGTGGACCACAAAGGCATCCCGGCTGTGGGAAGGCGTCGTAGAGGCATCCGAGGAAACCGCCTTCGCTGGTTTGGAGGGTTTTAACACAGGCGACTGCTTCATCTGGGAGCCTTCAAAAGCCGCTGATGGCACCGGGGAATCCTTCTGTGAAACCATGAAGTTCACAAAGATTCAAATGAAATGCATAAGGCACAAAGCTTTTACTATTTTCACTATTGTCCCTTTTATTTTATCATCATCAAACTGAAAAAAGACATTTAAGACAATATACCTTAAACATTTTTCAACTACTCACATTATCTGTGAGAGAAAGGACAGAATTAATTCTCATTCCAGTTTGTCAGTAGGTACAAAAACTCATCAAGCATTCAGATGTATGCCTGCAAGCAGCTGTTTCTAGATCTGAGAAATCAGGTTTATGACTGCAACTCATTTCTTTCAATTCATCACTCAGTGAGCTGCTTCAGATCATACTAAAATATATTTTTCTGTCCTTAGCCTCGTAGTCATTCGCACTAGAGTGAGATGAGGAAAAATGTATAATAAGCCATTCCTTAGAACTCTATGATGTCAAAGAGTCGGCAAGGATTAAAACACGAGACCTTTCCATCATAAGACATACAACAGCCTGACCACGAGGCTGTCAAGGCCACATCACACCACGGCCACATACCCCTGTAGAACTCTGGCCCAGATGATCCAATGTGCTTTTGCGCTTCTTCTTCTTATTCCTCCTGGATTGAAGGCTCTTCTTGCGTTGACTCTAAGAATAAAGACAACAAATAAAAGAAAATATTAAAAATCACCACTATTTCAACATACAATTGTCTTCAAAATTATGATGGTTTTTGAGGGAAGGGGGGAGAGTATGAGTATGATGATCCGATAGTTCTAGTTAGAAGGTTGGAAACCCACTGGGCACACCCTTCAACCAACTGCTGAGAAAGAGATGGGATAGGTGGATGGACAGATATTGAGAGAAAGAGAGATATTCTAACACTCTTAACACAGAATGCTCCGTCTACATTGCCTATTGACTACATGAAAATAGTTGTTAAATCCTCCTACTTCCGCTCTCCCACCCCTTGTTCCTAAATACTATATGAAAATAGTGTTAAATCCGACAACTTCTCTCCCACCCCTCGTTGTCCCTAAAAGCGCATAGAGCATGACCTGGTCATGAATATGCGCTATATAAATGCTGTATATTATTATTATTATTATCATTATTAATCCACCGTGTTGTATGCTCACATTGAGAGATTCTTGTATGTGGCTTAGCAGGAAGTACTTGTCTGGTCCCTTGATGGTCTCCCTAAGCTGTCTGGGCTGGTTGACATCTGGGTGACTACGCACAGAGTCTCCACTGCTGGACTTGACACAGAATGAGCACTGCCTGAAATAAATAAACACACACACACACACACACAATAAGAGACTGGAGGGAAGGAATGATAATATATTTCTAACTATGTTAAACAGAAAAGCTTTTGTTTGTTTTGTTCATCTTAGGAGCACACGTTTACAAATTCTATCGTTGTTAAGAGAGCGAATTGACACATTTTGAGATCGTACAGTGTTGAAAAATAAGACAATACAATAGTTTGAGTTAAAAGATAGAATTGTGAAGTGAACAAAATAACACCTATTAGCCTTATAATTCATCTGACATGTAGTTACTGTGTTGCGTGCGTGTCAAAGAGATGAATCCCTCACCATCCAAACAACTTGGTCTTCTTGGGCATGCGAGTGAGGGGAGGGTCTAGGCAGCCCAGGTGGTAATGCTGCCAGCACTTGTCACACTTGGCCAACAGGTGCTGGTCTGTGGTCAGATGGCACATCCCACACCTGCAACATATACAACGGTAGAAATATGGGTGGTAGGGATGGTGAAGGTGGTGTTAGTGTGTTTGTGGTGATTACGTGGGGTAATGGTGATGATGATGATGATGGTGATAATGAGAAAGAGAAGAAGCCAGTGATGATGATGATGAGGAAGTGATGCTGCTGCTGATGACAATGATTATGACCATGATGATTAATGGCAAGTGTAGTGACTTGTTTTGTTCTTTACTACAACTTAAAGTAAGAGCCTCAAATATTCTGGGACTGGAAATAAGACATACAACAAAGTGAATGGAGAAGGTACCCGAAGTAACTCACTGATTGATAAGCCCGCCAGTAGTATTTGAGGTTTCCTTTTTGATGGCTCCCCTCTTCTTCCGTCCCATGAACACCTCAGGGATGTTGGGAACCTCCTGCAATGATAGCATTAAAAGAACAATAATATTATCTGTGTCTTAATCAACAAACTTACTTTGTTTTGTTATCCAATACATTATACTGCGTTATCAGTGTTGGCACCCAACTCCATGCTCATTCTTAAATAATGGTGAATGAGGTAGATGCCCCAAAAACCACCTTTGACAAAAGACAAGAGCCGGGAAATACTATGGGTCAGGAGCTACAGCAAGCAGGTATCAACCCACAGTGGTATATATTATCATTATTATTATTACTACTACTATTAAATGATAACAGTAAACTAAATAGTAAATGTGAGCCTCACCTTTCCATAGATATCAGCCAGCATTCCACACAGAGACTCTCCCTCCATGCGGATAGCATTGGATGTCTGCTTCAAGGCATTCACTTCTGTGTTCACCTGAAACAGAATGGAGAGAGGAAATGGAATAGCACAAATGGCCAACATTTTTAACAATATGTGACGCAACAAAATTTTGAATGTTCAAATTAAATGTGAAAGAAATTCAACTCCATGGCTCTGATACCTTTTCATATTGTCGTCGCACAATTTTCTCCTGGGCTTGAAAACGCTTGTTCTGGGTATTCAGTTCGGCCGAGGTGTGTTTCAAATTGTCCAATTTGACATTGCGTTCTATAGTTTCATTGTAAGAAAAAATAAAAATATACAAATAAAATAAACCATCAAGATCAAATACACACAATGATAATGCATTGAAACAAGTAAAAACAATCCAATGGTTTTCCTCAAATAGATTATCTAACATTTCAAAATTTAACACCCATTTTTACAAATCAAAGGTAATAAACAGATTGGAACATAAGCCAAGAGTATCGTCCTTCTATCTATAAACTATTAAAATGTCCTACATATATTCCGACTACTGCCATTCATTGGGTTTTGAATCAGCAATTCTTAGACGACCACTAGGCCAACAATGACAATGGGCTCAACTTGAAATAAGAGGAGAAAGATTGACCAACCAACCAGACACCCTTCAATGAGACACCTACCCATGAAGTAAGTGATGAATTCGGAGGTGAAGGACACATGGCCAGGGGCAGGCTTCTTCAGGGTCTCCTTGTTCTCCAGGGGTACATTCTGTGCCTGGCAATGGGATACATAGGAAACAATACGGAAAATGGTCAACGAGAAAAGGTGGACACAATCACAAAGCTAAAGATAAGTTTACAGTTCACACTCGTGTAAAGACTCACAGACTTTACATCATTTACCCCCCATTGACCAACTCATTCAGAAATTATCATCATTCACGTTTAGTACAGCTAGCAAGAGAAGAGTTCAAAAGACAAGAGACAGAAGAAAACCCCAACCACACGTGATATTTCTTCAGCTGGACAAAGTGAGGGAAAATGTGTAATGAATAAGCAGTCTTTCACAAGGACTCAACATCAGACTTTGTAAGTATTCAAACCCATGACCTGTACAAGAAAACTAGCCAGAAGTCTTACCTGTGTGATGATACCCATGAGTTCAGCTTTCCTGAGAAAGCCTCGCAGGGCCGAGGGACTGGTGTGGAGATGACGAACCATTTTCTGAGTCGGTACTGGCGAAATAAAAGTATTGAGTCATAAGCACAGAATACTAGAAGTGATGTACTTAACTCCCTCAACTCTTTCCATACCCTGTAGAAAATGAAAAGCCAATTGTTTCCACACACAAAAAAAAACCTAGCCAATTTGAGACAGGTAACAGAAGAGAGTATAGGGTGAAGGAAATGGACTGTGCACATTAAAGATAAACAGAATTCTTATAGTTGAAATAAGCATTTGCACATTCCATATTACAGGTAGCACATATCGTTTACTGCATTGAGCATTTATGATTGCTCGAGTTAGTCCTTAGATTGAATCCTATCCTTTATACATTGATTAATCTCTTGAAGATCCCTGCTACTCACCCCAAGCGGGGGGTCTTTTCTGCTTGGCCAGACTGTATTTGTCTCTATGATGAGCTAACTTGCGTTGAAATCTAGCCTGGTGAACAAACAAATGCAAAAAAACAACTTCATTAATTCATTAGTTACATTTATATGAAAAAGGGTACTCTTTCACCATTGTTGAGGTTGTTTCACATAAAGAGTAGGATATAAATTCCTAACAATTTTAAGACCTGTTTTGATTTTGTTAAAAATTTCTTGTTTAATTCTGTTTATGTTTTCTTTCCACTGGCCGGCTCTCTTACCTTTTCTTTCTCATCTGTGATTGGACAGGGGGTGTAACTCTTGGTGTGGGACTGAATAGCTAGCCAATTCCTTCTCTTCATCTTACTCATAAATTTGTCTGCATGGAGCTTACAGTAGGCAAAAAATGGATCTGCCACTTCCTGTCAAAAATGAGACAAAAAATAATAAAATGTTAGACAATTCAATTCTCAACATAACATAAAGTGCTGGGAAAATGGGAAATAACAAGAAAGAACGGGACAGAAATAAGAAACATCACCCCCCACCAACCACCCATCACTGTAAGATGAAAAATTGCATCAGGTATTGGAAGCAAATCTAAAATCTATACTCGAGTCCATCACCACTATCTCCACCAAGTGTTCAAGGTAAACGTAACAAAATAGATCAATGAAAGGTACTATAGAAGAATGTGTTAGAAGTGGAGTGAGTGTTTTACTACAATGTCCCATCAGTTCCATTATCCAAGACATACCCATGAATTTAATCTAAGCAAAGCTAGAAATAAGTGTGGTGGGTGGACTGGCCATCATAATCATTATAATACAAAATCCCATTTCATTATAGAGACGTGCGTCCAGAAGACTTCTTACCATGACATCCTCCGGGGACAACTCAGCCAGCAAGCCTTCTCTCTGAGCACTGAGCACATGCAACAGTGGAGGGAAATAGTTTAAAACATTGTTACTTCAATTCATTTGTCAGAGTTAGTTTATGTGTATGGATGTTTATTTGTAAGTGTGACAGTTCAGTATAATATGTATCAAATTTTTCAAATTCCTCTCTCCAATAGACGTGACGTGCCTTGCCCCTTACCGAGGTAATATGGCAAACTACGAAACTCAAACCCAAAATTAAATAACCAGCTTAGGAAAAATATGTATAACATTTTTTTAAATGATAAAAATGTAGCTAGCACAATATCAGGGGTGTAAATGGCAAATAAAAAATAGTCTGAGACATTTCATATCCCAATGAAAATAGCAATGTGGAAACAAACCTAATGGCTTTTCAGTCCACTTGGATAGTACAAAATTCTGAAATCAGACAATTGGCTGAAGATTTACAGGCCTGCAAAATGTAAGGCCTGTAGTCTATATAAAAAAGTAAGGAGAATGAATAGGATATGGTACATAAAACCAATGGTAAAATCGTACCAGGTGACATGGAAGAAGGCCTTGCACATGCCAGCATCACAGTTGATAACCACACCCGTCTGACTGAACCGTGGGTCATCACACAGGTGACATTCCTGTAAGGACATAGAAATACACTAGTTGGTAATACATTATAAGACAAAAATGTAGCGTAATTAACATTATTTAAATGATGGCATTTATCATATTATGTAACACTTATCCATGATCTTCACCGTGCTATAAGTGCTTTAAAATGTTCCAATTATCCAATTTGCCAAACATAGGTGCCACTGACAAATTTTGAAAAAGGAGGAACTTTTATCAGAGCTGGTCACAGTCTGAAACATTTCATATCCAAATGAAAAAAGTAATGTGGAAACAAAAACTAGTGGCTTTTCAGTCCACTAGTAAAATTGTCTGAAATCAGACAATTGACCTAAGATTTACAGTTACAGGTCTGATATATCTATTGACCATTTGGCCTCTCCTCACCTTTGCCCCCCAGCGTGAGTAAGGCATTTCAAAGAGGGTGACCAAGTTCAGCTTGTCCACGTCTCCAAAAGCAACACCTGGGGTGTACAAGGCACACACCAAATGAACCCACCTGGACAAGACCAAATAAAAGGATTATAACAGATGGGCAAACCAATAAAAAGATCCAAAAAAAGAAAAAGGAAAAAACAGAGCCTAATCCAATAAAAACCAGTGAAAATCGTAAGTGAATGATATTTTGTTTTGATAATTAATTCAGCTACTCACTCTTGGATTCTTCATATACCACTCAGCACTCTACACGGATTCTATCCATCTCATACCAAGAAGTGACTGCTCTCTATATATATTATACATACTTTACTCATCAAAAGCACTTACTTTCCAGCATCAGTTTCTTTGAAGACGCCCCCACTATTTGGACACAACTCGCATACCTGTAATTAACAATAGTAAATAAAGAGCTACATTCATTGGTCATTAGTCTCACATACTGGAATAAGAAAACTTGGTAGATAAAACCGTGATTAGACCAGTCTGTAGAAAATACAAAGAAATTATTCTTGAGGAGTCTGTTAATTGGAAAATCTGAGACAATATCATACTTGAATTCAAAAGATAAGGGAAACAGAAATAGGAGTAGAACCCTGCAGTGTTGCCCTCTAACCACCCAAACTCACTGGTTTGGTTATATTAGCTTTACAAGCATCACAAAACCAAGGCTCTGTGCTAGCGGAGGATTCTGTGCTGGCTACGCTATGGCTTTCACTGATGCCGTAACAACCTGGAAAACAAGTGTAGGGAAACAAGCAAAGTTAGAAATATGTGAAGTAATAATCATAATGACACAGTACTCATACATAGCGTATTACCACAAAATAGTCATGACCAATGTGCCTATATAAGTCTATATGACACAAAGCCAAAGGTTTCTCAAATAACTTTTCCATTTTCCTTTAATCAGGGGGACTATTTAGTTATTTCATTCGGGTCAAGTGGATCATTAAAAATGACTTTCAAAATAAAAACTACAATGTGTTGTGAGTCGAGTTTTCACCCTCAAAACAAACAAGATTCTTACAGTAAGGCAGAAGGCCAATAAACAAACTGTTTGCAACTGAACCCTCTGGATTTACTTTTTTCCCCCATTCCAACGATCTGAATCTTCTTCTTTTTTGTGTGCTCTATCTATATTTCCTATTTGTCTCCCTTGCTCTTCGGAGTGAACCTTAGAGAGCTGTACTGATGAAGGCTATCAAGCTAGAAACAGGCGCCTATCTACAGATTCTATATTTCCTATATAACATATCTCAAGATCAAGATCTCACCTTCATGAACAGAAATACCACAGCTATCACACTCCACTATTTCCTCTTCCTCTGTGCTGAAATAAAGATGGAGGCAAACTGGTTCAATCAATAACAGCAATAAGTCTTTGAATTTACACAAACGCCCAAACTGAAGGTTCTGACACAAAGATGGGGAAAAGTCGTGGAAAATCCAAAAAGAAATGATAATTGCTAATAATTTTTGCTCATTAGGAACGATTACAGTGACAATGACAATAAAGTCATGAAAACCAATAAATAACCGTACCATTGGATAAAACAAGGAAATAGACCTTACCTTTTATCAGAAAGGCAGACACAACACACAACGACTTTGATTTTAATTCTTTTCTGTGTACCACATGTCTGCTCAGATGAAACTTTCTCTTTACATTGAGCGTCAGTCTTAGTCTGCTCTTTTGGCAGTTTCTCTTTATCTTCTTCAGATTTGCTGGCCTATAAAAAGGAATAAATGAAATATTAATCCAAAGCGAAATGTCTAAATATATTCATATGTTAAATGAGAAAGTATCAATACAATTTGGCCTTATCGTGCTGGGAAATGCGATAAATTATATAAAATTCACTAATAAACATCTCCTGAGGTTACACAATTATATACAGGAAATAAAAATGAGAAAAGGGACAACATATAGTAAAGATACCCGTTAAAATACTGGAACTGTGCACCAGTTTAGATTTTAAACATTTGCATCTGAAGTAGCATTCAATTCAGAAAACAACAAATAAAGTGAAAAGAAACAAGAGGATGACTACAAATCTAATATCAATTATCATTCAGAACACACTGTAAGCTTTCTGTGAATAGGATTTTCATGCATTATCATTACCATTATCCATGATTTTTAAAGAGTGACAGAATTATATATTGTATGACCTTTGTCCCAGCTTTTGACACCTTTTTCCGTCTTTTCCGAGGCACATAGTCCTCATCATCTTCATCACTGTCAATGCAATTCCAAATGTTCCCTAGAGCTGAGAGAAAAACAAAAATAAACCCATAATAGCTCTAACTTTCTTACAATATAAATATACAATAAGAAATTAATATCTTGTATTTTACCTTTACACCAGTAATCCTAAATAAGAGAAAAAGGAAAAAAAAAGAAATTATAAATAATAGAACAGTAACAGTTTTTCCTTAATTAACCATGCAGAGTTAAACCTCAAAGTTAATCCCACCTAAGAGCAAAGAAAAATAAATACATCAGTAGTAATTACTTGAGACAGGAGATAAACAAGACTCTGATGGGAAAGATTTACAAACTTTTTGTAATCAGCAAGCAAAGATAAAGATTGGATAGGAAATGAATCAACTTTTTTATATGCAGGTAAACTTAAAGAGGACACATTGGTATTGAATTATTTGACACCCTTTTCCAAAGCAGAACAGACCACACAATATAGAAAAATAACCTGAATCCTGTTTATCCAGAACTGCATTACTCAGTACTTACATTTGATTGCAGGGCTCAATAATTCTTTCTCATTACTTTCATCATTTGACAAAGCTTCTTCTTCATCACCACCTTCACTACAGCCTGTGTCATCACTTTCCTCGGTCTCCGTCATTGATTCAACATCAGCCTCAGCCTCATCACTACTAATATCATCATCAACATCATCTCCTTTCTTTAAAGCTTCGTCACCTGCTCCACCAGCCTCTTCCATCTCATCATCACTATCTTTCACTGATTCTTCTTCGGAATCATCATCGCTTCCTTCAGCACCACTTTCATCACTGTCATCATCGCTGTCTGCGTCAGCTAGAATTTCATCCTTTCCTAGTTTATGAGGACTTTTTGTTCCTGAAAAGAGTAAAAATATGGAAGGAAAGAATAAAAAACATACCTATAACATTCTCTCAGAAAAAAAATCTATGATCATTCAAAATCAGCATTGTTAATCATTTGTTGTCTAGCACGGTAATATGTAGATAGAATAAAAGATGATTTAGATTTTCAACAATCAGGGAAGAATTGTCGGAATGAGCGGAAGAGACGTTGGCTTAAAAAGATTAAAATGAAAAAATAATCAAACCAACACTATTAGACTCACCTTCTAGCTCATTGCCAATGTCAAAATCACTGTCATCCTCATCACTGTCACCAAGGCCACCAAAACTCACTTGAATGCGATCTGGTGCCACAGGTTTCACTTTCCGCTTCCTTGGGTCTCTCTCATCTGGTGACAGGTTTTAACACATACTTGTTGATAAGACACAAATTTAGATAGAGAGGGACACCAATATGTAAGCCTTAGCATGTAGAACTATATAAGTGAACTCTTCAGGTTCCATGAGAAAGCCCTCACAAAATTTTCATAAAAAAGTATGGTATTTTTTTACTTTTGTTCCACCTTCACATTTATTGTTTGAAATGTCTTTTTTAAATGTGTTTTGGTGTGTTAAAAACGAATATGATAATTAAATTTTACGCAAA
>JAUEKX010118170.1:0-12017 GCA_031834005.1 Dendronotus venustus
ATCAATGAGAGTCCTGCCTTCGTTGCGCAACACCTACAACAGAAACCTGTGGCAATTAGCAGCGAGAGGTTATCCTCGCCACTGTGACCGGCAGTGGACTCGATTCCCTGACCAGCAGGTTACAAGTTGAGTGCCTTAACCACTCGGTCACAGCTCCACCTAATAATTACTTATTGTATTTATCATTAAAGGAAATGCTATATTCGCACACCCATGCAGATGCCACATGTAAGAAATGAATACCATCTAAAATAATATAACGGAAAAACTATTCTTCTTTTAGTAATGTATATTTATATGCATTATCTAAAAAGCACTAATATTGACTTTTTTTGATGGCAAATATAAAATTCTTTATATAGATTTGACTGTTATATAGATTTGTTTGGGTTTTGTAGACTTTTCATGCTAGTGACAAGCTAAACAATCTTTATTAAATGGAAACTTACCAAACGCCCAATTAAATTTCTAATACTCAGGTCGAATAAGAAAAATGAATTGATAAAGTTAACATGTTTTAAAAATCTTAGTGTTTAAATGCCGCAAAAGATTAAAAATGTACGACGGGGGAAAAAATATTTTCCAAGTGAAAGAATTCACAAAAACATCTGTTGTTAATTAGTCAATAATTAACCCTGATCAAGATTTTTCAGTTCATTAAAAAAACTTTTGAGTTTATGAAAGAAGTTAATAGACTGGTGTATTTGTTGTCCCAGGCGAGCGATGTAAAACTTACGCAGTAAATAGGCATATTTTTAATTTTTGTAAAATTTGAAGTGACATGGCAAATATTTTTTTAGATCTTTCGAAAGCGAATATACGACAGAGGATACGATTATACCAACATTAGTTTTAATAATAATGTTTACAAAAGTAATTGCCACCGTTGTAAAGTAGTAAAGATACTATTTAATGACAACATGTCATAAAGTTTAGAAAAGAAGCCATTTCTTTTTATGCAAGCGTTGAAATAATTAATATCGTCTTTCATGATGTTCAACATGGAAAATTCTTTTTTCTCTATAAAGTTTAAAAAGGGCGAGTTAAACCGTTCGTCAAGTGAGGAGCAAGAAAAATCTAATATCGAACGGTTGTAAAACAATTTAAAGATCTAACAACAAATTCTCTATGTATAAATGTGTGCATTGATTTTTGAAAGACTTAATTTATTTTAATCAAAATATTTTATCTGTTAAAGTATTGAAAGTAGAAAGATTTGACTTTTTTGTTTCAGTTTCTTGCATAGCTCACATTGTTATTTCATAATTAAGGAAACTTTAAACACTAGTTGATGGTGGTGGTACGTTTGTACGCGTATATATATATATTTCTCTAAATATAATACATTAAAGATTTATAAAATTATTACTTACAACCGAGCACTAATTTTTAATATAATACAGTGCACAGAAAATGGAACATAAATCTGCATTTCAATTGAAAGGAATTGAAAGATTTATTTGTTTGTGCGATTTATTTGGTTAATTAGGTAATCTCCTTATAACTTGATCTGCAAACAATTTTGGAAATCACACGTGCACTAAACAAATTTATAATTATAATGGTGATTCATAGTTTAACCCAGTGAGATAATTTTTTTCCGTTTTGTCCTTCTGTAAAATTTCCGCTTTAATTGTTTGTATATATAATATACTTTAAAAAGTAATGATAGGTTAATAAAGACAATAAATTTGAGTCCAGTCTTTTTAATAAAAGCCCAATTAAATATTAGTGTAATCTGTTTAAATTCTACATTCTAGTGGTTTTCCAAGTGAGTTACACATATCAACAGGTAAGGACTGTGTTCTGTCATTTTACGTTCTTGCAATATTATATTTGTGACTCTTCAGACAGTTATCAATGAAAGTTCTGCCTTTGCAAAGCACTTGAAGTGGAAACCGAGTTGTTACTATCACCCCTGTAACCAGTGGTGGGGTGACCATGACCAGCGCTTTAAGCATTTGGCTACAGTTCTCTGAATTAACAGAGTTATTGAAGAACTTCTTTGCAGAGAAAGTTACTAGTTTTTTGCTAGCTTTTAATTGGTTAAAAGATTACATATTTGTCTTTGGTAATATTCCAACAGATGCAGGATCGTAGATTGACGTCAAGACGCCGTGGTTGTAGCCAATGACTTATTGTAAACGTTATGTGTATACTGTGATTTCTCTACACACTAAGTAAAGGGTAATAATAATCACTCTTAAGAAAATCTCAACATAATGAATTATAAATCATGATGGACGCGCTCTAAATCCACCATTGTCCAAACTCGCTTATCTAAATCTGAATTAAAATTTTGCTAGAATAACATGAAGCATTTTTTTATTCTTATAGAATGACCTCTTTCAAAGTTATGATACTTTTCGTCGTTGCTGTGGCATCACAAGGTAAGTTATAATTAACTCTTTTATTATTATATTGAATCAATTGACAAGCTCTTTATATGAATTCTATACTTATGTATGTATTTAAACATATTGCTTTGCTAGAATTCTGGTAATAAAATTTAATTTGTTTAGAGTTTTTGGTTTCAACGAAATGATTTGACTTTTGTATGTTCAACCGCACTTTCGATACGATATAGAGCAATTAATACCTTTGTGAAAATTACACTAATCTTAGATTTTGCTTTTCTACACCTAACCTTTGTATTTTTCTTCGCACATTTAGAAAGAGTATTTGTATAGGAAACAATTTTCAGGTTATACAATAAAGAGAATTCAGAAACTCCTTCAATTTTTATCTTTGTTACTCCGAGAAGTTAAGAAAGACGGATAAGATTACCCATGTAATCACCTTAGCTTAGTCGAGACGCGATGTCCAAATAACATAGAATGGACATTAATATGACGTCAAAATATTGAAACAACGTCATAACACGTTTGCTTTAATAATATGTAATGACTGGTAAGTCTCACCTGTCATCTGTACTTTTTATATTCTTTGTTTAAAAAGTTTCAGGAAAATTCCGTACCATCAAAGAAGTGCCAACTATATGCGGGTCACCGGGCGCATCATCAGAATTCAGTTCCTTATTTACTAAAGAAAATGCTTTTAAACGAGGTAACGATTATGGTTGGGCATCCAAACCAAAGTATGGTGACCTCCCTCAAACTATTTGGTATCAATTCCAAGAACCGTTTACTCTTGCTGAGGTTACATTCCGTTCTGATAGTGAGTTCTTATTGTCGAAGGTTTCTTTATAATTTTTTCACTTGAAAATTCTCTAATTGAAAATGAAAGGCAAAACTTATGAAAAAAATGATTACTCCATTCTTTTTCTTGCGTTCACATTTGATAATAATTGATATTGGGTATGGTTCACTTTGTTACAGTCTTCACAGCTACGCTGAACTTTTTGTGTGGTTAATTATGTTCTTTCAGCTGTTTTTCCATTTACTTACGCATATATATATAGGGAATCCAAAGGAGGCTCCTTCCAAATACCAAATTGTTGCCAGCAACGATGCACTTTGCAACGAACACTCGAATTGGACTATTTTATGCGAAGATCTGTCAGGTGAACTAGTGACAACTCGATACCAAACCAAACGTTGTGTGGTTAAAGACAACAAGGAACCATTCAAATGCTACGGTATAAGAATTCTTGGCAATTCAAATGATCTTTACGCACTTGTTGGTGTTGGCAATGTTCGTTTCTTCAAATTGGTCAACTAGTAAAGAATATAATGCCTTTATAATTTTTTCTTTAACAGAATAATTGTTAATTAATTATTTTTAATCCTTTCAAATATCTTTGTGGGAGTCTTGCATCAATCACTCTTACCTTTTTGACAGTTTTTTTTCCTCTTCGTGTAGTTTTTATCAAAGCATTTCTTATAAGAAAGTAAAGCATATAAAAACAAGGATAATTCATTAATGGTGTAAGTTATAGCTACGAAATTGAGAAATAAATTTTGAAGCAAGGAAAAAAACTATTTTCGTCAAAAGGGATCGCTATAATCGACCCCAATCTCAAAACTACTCTGCTTTTAGTCTTCTTAGAGATTGTTTGATATTTCATAACATCTTTACTAAACATATCTCATTTTTTACCTTTTTTTGATCAATTTTAGGTAATCAATCGACCTCGAAAACGTTTTTGAAAGATCTGCACTAAATTAAATAAAACATAGCTTTTATATCCGTGAATATAAATTAAAGGATTGAAATTAAAGTGTTGAATTTGATTTTGACACCGGTCAAACATTTAGGCCAATTTAGTCTAAAAAACTTAAACTGCTTCAATTTCAATCAAATTTGACACATTGACTAAATTTATCACGCTGAATAACATGGAAACATTATTTTTCGAAAAATTTAGACCAATTTGGTTAAAAAAACTTTAAGTTTTTCAATTTCAACCAAATTTGACACAGTGACTAAATTAAAAAGCTGAATAAGATATAATGTTATTTTTCGGAAAGATTTGCACTTCAACCAACTTGAGTATTTGAAAGTTTTTTTAGTAGTTAGATTTTTATAGATATCTGCTTTTGCAGAATTGATCGAAATGCAATGTGTATCAAGTGCAAAAACAACATTCTCATGGATACCTCTCGGCTTTGTAAATCTTTGAAATTATTTTGGATTTTCAAAGAGAACATTCAAAACTGTTCCTTCATTTGACTCTTGTCTGTTTTTTCACTTATTCATTTTTAAAAATACGTTCAGTAGAAAATCTGCAAAGCTTTTTTAGATCTAATAAAGCAATTAACAGTTAATCTCAAGATTTAAAGAATGCTTTTAAAAATTCCGCTTTTGTTTTATAAAATAATCTGGGAAAGATTATTCCAGATTTTTCTTCTAACGTCGTGAAAGGTATATTGAGGTAACTTAAGATGATTTTTCTACAAGTAAACAAATTTCTCAAAAAAGTACTCAACTACTATCTTGTTTATTATGTTTGATAATAATGTAAATTT
The DNA here is from genome assembly GCA_031834005.1 of Dendronotus venustus. Lineage (NCBI taxonomy): Eukaryota > Metazoa > Mollusca > Gastropoda > Nudibranchia > Dendronotidae > Dendronotus > Dendronotus venustus. The sequence continues at coordinate 4,929 of JAUEKX010118170.1, forward strand.
GAAAAAAAAAAAATTATTTTCGCTTGTTCTTTTTTTACTCCTGTTATACCCTACGTTATAATTTTGTCCCACTCTGTAATCACTTACCTCACTCTGTAATCACTACCCCACTCTGTAATCACTACCTCACTCTGTAATCACTACCTCACTCTGTAATCACTACCTCACTCTGTAATCAGGTAAATGATTAGGTCCACTTTGCAATACCAGTACCAATTTGTGACTTTTTGTCCTATTTTATAAACATAACTCAGGTTCATGGAAATTAAAAGTTTTTGAATTTCAATGAAATTTCGCACAAAAAATGACATATTCGCAAATGATGAATAAGATGCGCGCATTGTTTTTTCAAAAAAAATTCTTACAATTTTTTAAATTCTCTCTGCGTTCCTTATAAAAAATCGTGGATATGGTATAAGAAATAAAGTAAATTAAATCCAAATCATAAAAAAAAAAAAGACTAATTATTTATCGAGCCAAATTTTATTACAAGAAAAGCTTTCACTTTTGATTAAAAAAATAACAAACGGATGACCGAAATGACAAGTGCCAATAATATTTTGCAAAAAATGCTTACATCTTATTTAACTAATTTTTCAATTAATCAAATTTTATAAAAATAGAAGCACTCTCACTATTGACCCATAAATGACGAAGCGATGACTAAAATGACAGGTGTCAATAATTTGTATCTTATTCAGATATAGTCGAATTGTCCATTGCGCCAAATTTTATTTAAATTGAACTATTTCACCTTTGACCCAAAAATGAATTACCAGTCAAACATCATAATAGTAAATAATGAATTAGAAAACCACTTTTGCATATTCTGGTAATCAATTGTAGAGCTTGAAATAGTAGAAATTATTGTTCTCTCCATTTGTTTCTGATATAATGGGAGTGTGGAAATAGGAGCAATATGTTGATAATAGGGGCACCTACCTAAGTAAAAGCGTAAGAAAGACTAAGAAGAATTCCAAAGAGTTTGGTATAATTGATTATGTGACATTGACCACAATAAAGTAATATGGCCGAATTTGGTATTTCCACGGATTGAAAGAATAGGGTGATGTCAAACAACCACAATTATTATCCATTCTTCTCATTATTTCAGATTATCTTTTTGTGCCTTTATCATTGTTGAAGCAATCGTTGATCACCAAAAAGGAGGTTTTAAAACAAATGAGAAATCATTAGTTATTGGAAATGCCCAAAAGAGAACTGATATACAAACATAATATAATAATAATATAAAGTTATATCAAAATATATAAAAACAATAATTTATAAAATCACAATACAATGCATTATATATTGTGATTTAGCTATTACCTTGCTTCAAAATTTATTTTTCAATTTCGTAGCTATAACTTACACTATTAATGAATTATCCTTGTTTTTATATGCTTTACTTTCTTATAAGAAATGCTTTGATAAAAACTACACGAAGAGGAAAAAAAACTGTCAAAAAAGTAAGAGTGATTGATGCAAGACTCCCACAAAGATATTTGAAAGGATTAAAAATAATTAATAAACAATTATTCTGTTAAAGAAAAAATTATAATGGCATTAAGTTGACCAATTCGAAGAAACGAACATTGCCAACACCAACAGCTGGAACACTATCTTTTGAATTGCCAAGAATCCTTATGCCATAGCACTGGAATGTATACTTGTTTTCTTTAACTACACAACGTTTGGTTTGGTATCGAGTCGTCACTAGTTCACCTGACAGATCTTCGCATAAAATAGTCCAATTCGAGTGTTCGTTGCAAAGTACATCGTTGCTGGCAACAATTTGGTATTTGGAAGGAGCCTCTGGTGCATTCCCTATAAAGTAAATGGAAAAAACAGCTGAAAAAACATAACTCCATTTATAATTAACCACACCAAAAGACTGTAATAAAGTGAACCATACCCAATATCAATTATTATCAAATGTGAACGCAAGAAAAAGAATGGAGTCATCATTTGTTTCATAAGTTTTGCCTTTCATTTTCAATTAGAGAATTTTCAAGTGAAAAAAGTATAAAGCAACCTTCGACAATAAGAACTCACTATCAGAACGGAATGTAACATCAGCAAGAGTAAACGGTTCTTGGAATTTATACCAAATAGTTTGAGGGATGTCACCATACTTTGGTTTGGATGCCCAACCATAATCGTTACCTCGTTTAAAAGCGTTCTCTACTGCATAATCAGAATTGAATTCCGATGATGCACCCGGTGACCCGCCATTCGTTGGCACTTCCTTGATGGTGCGGAATTTTATGCAACCTTTTGAAATAAAGAATATAAAAAGTAAACTTGAGAGGTGAGACTTATCAGCCATTACATATCATTCAAGCAACCGTGTTATGAAGTTGTTTCAATATTTTGACGTCATATTAATGTTCATTATATGTTATTTTAACGTCACGTCTCGACTAAACTTAGGTGTTTTATACATAGGTAATTTTATCCGTCTTTCTTAACTTCTCACAGTAACAAACGTAAAAATTGAAAGAGTTTCTGAATTCTTTTTATTGTATAACCTGATTGATTTAAAAATGTCATTATGAAAGTAACTTTAATTTTATTTTTCTCCAGTTCCTTTTGTTATACAATAATGCTTTTAAAATTGCTTCCTATATGAGAAGAAGAATTCCAAAGATCGTTGTAGAATAGCCAACTTTAAGATTAGCGTAATTTTCACAAAGGTATTGATTGCTCTATACGGTATCGGGAGTGCGGCTGAACCGCACTTCACTTACCTAAGAAAATGTTATCATCAGAATCCTAACAAAACAATACATTTAAGAATACAAATTACAGAATTCATATAAAGAGCATGCTAATTGATTCAATACAATAATAAAAGAATTAATTTATAAGTTACCTTGTGTTGCCACAGCAGCGACGAGGAGTATGAAAACTTTGAAAGAGGTCATTCTATGAGGACGAAAAAACAAAAAATCTTAATGTTATCCTAGCAAAATGTTAATTCTGATTTAGATCAGTGAGTTTGGACAATAGTGGATCTAGAGTGCGTCAAATATGATTTATGATTTATCATGTTAAGATTTTTTTTTAAGAGTGATTATTATTATCCTTTCCTTAGTACAAAATTGATGAAATCTGGAGTATGCGGAGATATTACAGTAAACACATAACGTTTACAATAAGTCATTGGCTACATCCACATCGTCTTAACGTCAATCTACGATCCTGAATCTGCTGGAATATTACCAAAAACAATATGTAATCTTTTAACCAGCTAAAGGCTAGCAAAAAAACAGTAACTTTCTTTGCAAAGAAATTCTTCAATAACTTATTTTACCCATAGAACTGTGGCCGAATGCTTAAAGCGCCTGGCTTGTATCTAGCTGGTCAGGGGTTACCTCACCACAGGTTACAGGGGTTATAGTAACATCTCGATGCTAAATGCCATAGGTTTCCACTTGTTGAGCTTTACAAAAGAAGAACCTTCATTGATAACAGTCTGAAGAGTCACGATAATAATATTGTAAGAACGTATAATGACAGAACGCAAGCCTTACTTGTTAATAGATTTATCTCACTAGGAAAACTACTAGAATGAAGGATTTCAACAGATTTCACTAATATTTAATTGGACTTTAAAACATCTGAACTCAAGTTTATTGTCTCTATTAGTCTATTGTATACGTTCTAATGTATGTTTTAATATATGTACGCGTACAAAAGTACATCAGTAACAACTAGTGTTTGAAATATTCCCTTGACTATGAAATAACTATGTAAGCTATATAAGAAACTAAAAAACTATTTATTTATTTCATGAACTCAAAACTTTTTTAAGGAGCTGAAAATTTTTAAACAAGGGTTAATTTTTGAGTTCTAAACGAAATATCTTTTTATGAATTCTTTGACATTAAAAAGCTTTCCTTTCCTGTCGTACATTTTTCATATATGTTGTGCCATTTAAACCCTAAGACTTCAATTCATCATTCGTATTCAACTTGACTATAAAATATTAATTAGGCATTTGGGATACTTCCATTAAAGATTGTATAGCTTGCCACTAGCATAAAACGTCTAGAAAACTAGACAATGAAATCTATCTAAAGAATATTATATTTGCCAATAAAATAGTCAATATTAGTGAATACACACGTGCTTTTTATATTATACAGCTAAATATACACTACTAACTACATAACGAACAGTTTTTCCTGTTATATTATGTAGATGGTATTCTTTTACTTTTATTACATTCCACATTTGCACGAGAGTGCGAATATGACAGCATTTACCTTAATGATAACTTCTAAAAAAAGTTACTATGTCAAGTTTTTCATTCGATTTGTGAGTGAAATATTATTTCACATTATTAAAATTCCAAAGTTAAAATTGCATGTAATTGCATAATAAGACGTTAGTTAATCCTCTTTTCGGAGTTCATTAAAGAATTCTTAAAAGAATTGTGAACTAAAGGATGCATAAATATTTAACAAGTTAAGATTAGGGTGTGAAGGAATGGTGCTTTCCATAGGAATAGTAGTGTAGGTCGTTTGTACATTGATAGGAAAGAGGGAAGACGAGGGTTGATTTCAGTGAAAGATTGCGTGCGACAAGAAGAGTTGGGTTTGTTGGGATCAAACTATCACTCGCAGGTCTTTTTGAATGAGTGTAAGTATAAGAAAAGAGGCATGAACTGTGTGAGCCAGTTGAGTGACGAGGAATAGATATTGGGTTCGAACTGTGCTATAAGGCAGTATAATGAAAATCACTTTATGTACAAGGTAGATAAACAGAGCAAGACGGTCTGTGATGGTGATTGTGAGTATAACGCTGTGGCTGGTGAGTTTTTAGATTGTATCGTAGAGTAGATTGTGCGGTTAACGTAGCTTATAAGATGATTTGTGATACCTTCACAAATCAAGTGAAGGCGTTTGTTTGTAGTTTACGTGGTATTCGCACGAGCCTCACAAAGCCCAAGATAACTTTGGCAAAAAACATGATGGCACGGAATGGATAGACCAGGATGGGAAACGGAACTTAACTTTGCTGTACACTGCTCAAACTAGCGAAATAGGCATGTTCAACGCATCGTATTAGCGTATAGTATTATTATTATTAATAGTAAAAATTCAAATATATAAATGACAGTCTGTAAGGGGAGATAGAATTCACCCTCCAGACGATGGAAACTTAACCCCGGCTACTGACCAGTAGCTTTAGAGGTTAAGAACCTTTCTCAGAATGTTGGTGGTTCCAATGATGGCAGAAGTTTGGAGACCACCCAAAACATCAGGAATCCTTAACTCTTTCACTCCTCTCTCCAACCGTTTCCTCGCCACTCCCAAACTCTCTACAACTATGAGAATAATGCTGGTAGAAACGCTGTGCAGCTTCCGAATTTGATGCGGCAGGGGGGAGTACTTTAACATCTTTTCTTCCTCCTTAGCTGTTACATTTCGGTCAGACAGCACAGATAAATCTACAACCATCTCTTCTTCACACGATCGACAACTACAACATCCGGAATATTACTTTCCACTCGTTGTGATGTTTCTATCGGTCTATCCCACTAGATCTCAACCTCTCCACCTTCACTCTTTCTAACATTTTCAGGTACCTCTTCGAACCACTTTCCCGCCCATTTGATCCCATACTTTCTACACAGGTCCCAATAGATCCTCAATCCCATTTTACCATGCCGCCTATTATACTCCTTCTGAGCCAGTACTTTGCAAGCAGGAAGCTATATGCCAGACTGACTCAGACTCCGCTCCACGCATGCGACACAAAGGGCTCACATCACCATCCCACTTAGACTGAGCCAATCTTGTTCTAAGGGTCTGTTTTTGAGCAGTAAACACGAAAGCCTCCGTTCTTTTGCCAAGAAACCACCGCTCACCCACTGCGCTGACCTCTCCAAAGAATTATTGTCAACCTCCCTAAAAAACCTGCAATGCAATGCCTTTCCAAACAAATCCTCTTTTCTCACCTCATCCCTTCTCCTCTTGTAGTGGTCCTTTGTCATCTCACCATTATGTAAATGCCCAGCTTTCGCTCCCAAAATCAGTTCTTCTGTCCGGAGCACATATTCATGCAAACCCAACTCTTCCTGTCGCACGCAATCTTCCACTGAAATCAACCCTCGTCTTCTCTCTTTCCTATCAATGTACAAACGACCTACACTACTATTCCTATGGAAAGCACCATTCTTCGTCAAAATCTTCCTAGTCTTGGTATCAAGACGGCGCAGTTCTACGTCAGACCAATTCAGTATACCACCACTGTATCGGACCACACTAACTGCCCACGCATTGATACCACGGATCAAGTTCCTGCGTACAATCTCGACTTTGCCACCAGTTTTCCTCGTCTCAGGTACTCATTTCCAACCTTCTCCTTCATCTTCTTTTCCATAATGCTCGTACCTTGCAAAATCCCTAGATACTTGTATCTACTCTCATCATCTTCCTTCATCATTTCACCAGTCGACAGCTCAATCCCTTCACAATGGACCTTTTCACCTCTCTTCATCTCCAACACTGCACACTTATCTAATCCAAACTCCATTCCAAATGTTTCGAGAGTAAATGCTCACCACTTCAACCAACGCATCCACCTCACGTTTACTTTGTCCAAACAATTTCTCGTCATCTATAAACAGCAAATGGTTGACCCTCACCCCATGCTTACCAAACAAATATCCTAATTTCTCTCTTTTGAGTAAAACACTCAATTTGATCATTGCTATCACAAAGACCAAAGGAGAAAGTGAATCACCCTGAAAAATTCCTCGCTTTATGTTGACTTCACCTAACACCTCATTGTTTGCCATCAGAATAGTCTTCCAATCGATCATGCTTCCCTTCAACAGCTCTCTCACATTTACCGCCACCCCAACCATTTCTAATGTCTCCAAAATCCAACTGTGAGGAACCATATCATATGCTTTCTTGTAGTTAATCCAGCACACACTAAGACATCCTGTAGTGACACCGAAACTTCCTCTTGTCTCTCCACTCCATTAAACCTTTCCCTAACACCATCCAACCAACTCGCCTTCCTATCGTGTTTCTTCTTCTCTGACCAAATCTTACTCCAGAACTCTCT
>JAUEKX010118725.1:0-14196 GCA_031834005.1 Dendronotus venustus
GCTGTAATATTTTAAATCAGAATCCAGTTTTAACTGCAAAACATTTTCAATTTTTCTTTAAAGAAATTTTGCTTCATTTTTTGCTTTTCTTTGGTTGTTAGACTCCAACTCTTACTGGAGAAAATATAGAAAATTATGTTACATTTGTTGAACTCTTTGAAACAGTATTGTTATCCGAAAAATATAAATTTGTAGATTGATCTTTTGTGTTAAAACATACGAATATTGCAACCGTGTTTGTGCCATCTTTGGCTCTTGTTCTTATTCATTTTGTATATAGGTGTTACAGTTATTTTGAAAAAAAATTCAAGTGACTAAAACTAAGAACTTAGTTTTTATAAGCGACTCTCTCGAAAAAGCGCCCCCCCCCCATAAAAGTTAAAATTTTAAATAAGCGCCCCGGGCGCTAATTCGAGCATTTACGGTAAGTAGTTAGTAAACATACAAGGTAACGATTCCCAAGAGGGACAATGAACTAAACACATTATAAACATACAATACAAACATATAATTGGTGTTTATCATTCTATTGCGTGCTTTCATTCATGTTCGTCGCGTACAAATACCATCTTCTCAGCAATACGTGCGTTATGTTCGCGTTTGATAATCACGCCTTTTACAAGTTTACAAGTGTTTTGTAGTTTGAATTTTTATTGATGTTGAATTTTCTCGATTTGTGCAATGTTGCGGGCATTAATGTTTTTTGTTTTTTGTTTAAATATGTGAACAGCTTAGAATAACTTAATTTAAGAAGAATTGTGAAAAGGATGGTATCAGCTAAAATGATTGAACAATTAACTAAATAGTGCTTACAGCAGCTCTTCAAAAGAAGACATGCATTTTTAGTATTTTATTAATTTTGCCTTTAGGATATTCCAACGAACGCAAATATTTTTTAAACTGGGTAGTTATTGAAATGATCAGCTATCTTATACTGTTTAGAAATAACATTTATTATATATATGTATGTACGTATATGTAAGATCTAAAAAAAAATCCTATTATTATGAACGCCAAATAAATTTAAAAAAATTAAATTCAGATATAATAAGAAAAGATGAACTGTTCTCTCCTCGTCCAGCACAGGGACGTCAAAACGACGTTAATACGACGTCAAAAAAACGTTTTTCAAACGTCAGAGATTGTATTAGACTTTATTTTTAAACATGTTTCTCCTCATTCTCTTCTTCCTGCTCTACGTTTTCATCAACCTTCTTTGATTTTCGTTTATAAACATTTTTGGTTTGGAAATGCGTGAATGTTTCGGTGGTGATTTGAGCCCACTTCTTTCGGAACCTGGTCGGTAATGTCTTTTCAACATCGAGGACAAGTTTCACCTAGAAAAAAAATTGTATTACAATTCATAAAGTACTGACTTCCTAAACAAGTAGACAGATTTCAAGTGAAATATTTTGTTTTTGTTTCCAGCCGGAAACGCGATCTTAGGGGGCAATATTAGCCAATCACAGCGATTCTTTTTGCCTCCAATCTTTGCACATGCGCACTGGCAAAAATGTAAACATTTAAATCTGTCTATTGGCTTTAGCTTCTTCAGTCGGTACAGGTCTTCTCTGTTATCGAACTTAAACGAGTATACCTTATGGTGATATCAATGAGAGGATACATTTCAACATTGTGGTTGGCAGTAGACTCGGATTGAGACTTTAAGTCAAACATATCCGGAGGAGAGTAAAAAAGTAGTTTTTCTTGATTAAACCTTAAGATAATTGATTTCTAGCTCTCCTTCATAGATGTTTGACGCACTCTATAAGCTGTTGAAAAACGTATATTATACTGAATATTGATGACTCGTTTTTCTTTACCTTCATTTTGATTCTAGTGAGCATTGCTTTGTCCAAAACAGCTTTGATATCATCGACTGCTAACCCAATCTTAAATAGAAATTAAATAGTATACCATCAACTCTTTGTGTATGAGTTTTTTTCGTTTGTTTATTTCGCTTAATCAAACAACAATCATACAAAATGTTTAAACAAGCATGACGTAATTGTCATTTTTGTGTCCATATCTCTGCGAGACTTCTAAAAAGTTTCAATTCCTGCAGTCAATTCATCTCTTTTGGTGCCAATTACCTGGAAAAATCTTTGAGGTTTTTTCTTTGCTTTCGTGAAGTAGTAAAATGAGGTAATTTGCGAAAAGCTCGGTTGATTGGCTAGGTTTACGAGTTAAACTACATAACAATTCAACTTTAAGGCGTACAAACTGCAGTGTACACCATTACACTATCTTGATAAGTTTAAATTAATGAAAATCCTATAAAAACACCATTATTATAAAACAAAATAGATTAACAGAAATACCATCTAAGTATATAAATTTTAATATTAAATAAAATGGAAAGAAGCTTCTGGTTGGTTCGGTATTTTTCATATATAAAATTTTATGCTCCAATTGACATATTCATAAACGCATATCTAGAGAGTCTGCAATATCTGCGAAGATGAAATAAAAACAACCGTAGCGTTTTATTAGTCGAAAGATCGCCTAGATGGACTTACCAGCATGTTCATCAACAAGATAGTCATAATGAGAAGGAAGACAACGAAGAGAAACCACGTGACCAGCGGTAAATGTTGAGTTGACTTGTTGTAGAAGATCTCCTCATATCCAAATTCGCCAATCGTCATCGCCAATGATTTGGTAAATGCTCGTCCAATCGTGCCAAAAAGCGCTTTCTGTTTTTAAATAGAAAACCAATGGATATTAAAACACTTTGAATCAGTAGATAAAATTGTAATTTACTGACCTGGAAATTTTTATCATTTTATCTACCTTTTATTTACAAAATAATACTAATATTTTCCAGAGGAGCGAGCGTAGACTAGTAAAAAAATGTAGTGGTGGGCCATATAAACTTTAAACACGCGATGAAGATGAACAACGCTTTGGATATCATTTTGACGTTTCGATATATTCACATATCATGATCACAAGTAACTTGAAAATTCTTTCACAAGGTAGTATATGAAAAAAAGCAGTTAAAATTTTTTAGTAATCTGAGATTCATAAAAGATAATTGCTCTAATTAATAAAATCCTCCCTAGACAATTCTACTCAAAAGAGAATCATAAAAGAAAATTGTTCAAAATGATATCTAAAGCGTTGTTCATCTTTATCACGTGTTTAAAGAGAACACTATTCTCTAGTTCATGTCTAACAAAGAATCTCTCAAGGCAAGAATTAAGATCCATGAATGCTGCGAGTAAATAACAAAATAAATTCTCTCCTTCGATAAAAGTTGCACTTAAAAACATGGGGAGAAATCGACGATACAGTTCAAGTGACTATCCACAAAGAAAATATAATAAAAATAATCCTTCAAACTCGATTTTCCCGTTAACTTAATATGCTAAAAAACAAAACGTATAGTAGTAATAAAACAAAACAAAACTTACGTTTGGCCCGATCAAGGTGAAGAAGACCAACGCGAAAGCAATAACAAACATAAAGAAAGTAAGAGAGAATCGCAAAAACGTCTTCAGAACGTCAATGAACATCACCACGTAAATACCGAGGTTCGGGAACTTCCGGATGAACAGCAACAAATCTACCCATGCAAGGAAGATAGCACACGCGCCCATACTACTGTACTTGGGCACTAGATTGCAACTGAAAGAAAGAATAGGGACATTGGAACAACCTTTGTTTGAAGGTTTTTACGTAATAATGAAACAGAAATTACAGTGTTTTAACGATAACATAGATCTCAGTCCCTTGAACTTTCTTACTAAAAGAATTTTTCTAGTTAATTGGGACATTCGATAAGTGGGACAAATTTTTTGGTCCCTTGAGAGTCCTACTTAGCGGGAGTATACTAAGAAAAATTTTAATTTTGAAAGAGCTTTACCGAATTACGAAGGCGCTCGTTTGTGGAGATTAGAGTGAGATTTTTCTTGCTTTATTTAAAATACCGTCAGTTGGTTTCAAACTATTAGGACGCAACTTTATCTACTGATCAAACCTGGCGTATGTTACAAAAAATAAATAAATTTACACAAATTAATGATGTCATCATCTCCTTATTAGTTCCATATGTCAAATATCATCGAAATTAAAATCAGTTAATTGTACGCTCGTTTTAAATAATGTTGCTTTAAATGACCGCTTGATATGTTAGACGAAAATAAGTCTACTTTAGGTCACGAGGGCTTCAGAGAGTTGTGTAGAAATATAAAACAAACGATATGCAGAAATTGAAGATATGATTAAGGCAGCGACCCATACTTACTCGCTCAGAAAGGAATCATTAATGTCAGGTAATGTGTAAATTAATGCCAATATATACATGGCCCATTCCAACCAATTTGTGAAGTCGGTAAAGTAAAGTAACTTTCGATTGATCAATTGAAGAACCTGAAATTAAAAAAGAAGAAGAAAGAAAAAATGCAACAATTAAATTTTAAAAATTTGTAAAAACTGTGAAATTATTTTCTTGACATGCTGAAAAGGCTCTGTTTAATAGTTAAATCGTTGGTTATTTCGAACCGTAAAAAAATATCATGCTCGTATTTCAGTTGTTGTACTCTCATCTATTATAATACTTTTAACGTTGCCATGAGGATAAAAAAGTTTTGAAAGAAAATGTACTAAATTTTGGTCGCAAATATCCAATTTTCCCCTCAAAAACCCTTAACAGTTACAGTGTAATCCGGATAACTCGAATCCCTGATAACTCGAACTTCCAGTAACTCGAACTGAAGTTCGAGACTGACTGACTGGCTGACTTTTTGATATTCTCTTGAACCCTCGATAAGCTTTCTCATAACCCGGATAGCCCGGATAACCCGGAGTTTCCAGTTACCGAGAGTGCACCGTATTCCGGCAACACGCAAAAATCTTTTGCGACAGTAGAACTAGAAATCACCTCTAGGAACAGTTGAAAAAATGAAAGTGAGAGTACGATGAAACGTCCGATAACCAAGAAAACCACATTCAATGCATTCTTGTGAATCGTATCGCTCGTAGCGCGTGGCGGCAAACATGTCTTATTCTGCAACGCGTCATCGTGGTATTCGGTTTGCGGTAACACTGGTGTTATCTTTGAGAGTCAAAATAAAAATAAATAAATAATCATGGAAGAATAATAAAAATAACTAGCCGGGAGCCCCGGTCCTATGGATAATCATCATGTATACACTTCTCATTTTCTAGGCTGTGTTCCGTGGTGTGAATAGCCTCTAGTGCTTTCGTGCTTACAGACAAAGATACAGATGCACCTACGGCTACAGATCATAAGATTTGGATAATAAGCTTGTGGATCATACGAAATATAAGTACAATTCATGACTCAATCAAAATAAATTAAGTCCCCCAAAAAATTCTTCAACATAAAGGCAAAGCCTAATAAACAATCATACACATCAGAATGAAAGAAAGAATTTGTTAGTAAAATTACCCTGAGTACATAACCAGTCAAGAAGAACAGGAAAACGAAGAAGATTCCAAATTTTGAATAAAAAACAGGTTTTCCGAAACGTTCCCATTTCAGGCAGATGAGCGTTGATATGACGGGGTGCGTCAACAAATCTCTGTCCTCGTTTTGACACTAAGATTAAATAATTCAATAGAATGATTAAAACAAAGATTTTTAACTAACGAGTTGAGCCTCATCTTGACAAGTTTTATTTAATTGTGGGTGTATTTTGAATTCGCTAAACGCAAGAGGATGTCAAAAAATAAACTGCCCCAAAAACCATAGTTAATAGTAATTTTCAATGAACATAAGTCAATATTTTTGGGTTTTAAAAAATAATCTGTCAAGGTTTTACGTCATTTTTTAAAAATATTTATCCTGTACATCCGACAATGCTCGACATTAAGGTATTTTTAGAAACAGAAAGTAGTTATTTTAATGATTAACAATTAATTTTATTTTGCATTCTTTATTGATAGAATAAAAAGTTTTTTTGGGAATAATATTATTGTGTTCAAAAAATAATACTGCAGAACATAGCGATCGTTCGTCTGACAGTTTTTTTTTTCTAATTCAAAACACCCTTATCTTTCTTAACGCTTTCAGTGAATGTGAAGGTTTGAAAGACATCTAAACTTAATTACAGAGAAAACTGAAAAAAAAACAAACCAATACATGATGTTCCAGTACATCGAAAACGATAATACAGCAGTACATAACAACTTACCAAGATGGACAAGGGTGATTTTTGCATCTTCCTCCGCTTCTTGTCTCTTGCTCGTTTGCTTGGTGTTCTTCTCACGAGCACTTCGCCTGCGATCCACGCCACGTTTTGGAAGGGGCTTCCAACGGCCTGCGAATTGTCGCCACCAAAAGATGACGACAACCACTTAGCAAAAGAATCGTCGATGAACTCATAACTGATCTCCACTGTTCTCGTTTTCTCACCCATCAAGTGTTTTGCGTCGTCGTGCCCAACCATACATTTGTCAAGCACAATCTTGGCAACTCCTATTTTGGAAACAAGATTCATTTGAAGTGTGAACAACATTTTTATACTGCAGGAAGGATGAATACATGTGTAGGCAGCATTGAAACTTCATTTTATTGCCCTATCTAGTAGCTTAATACTAGTAACTTGCAGTTGAATCCCCGAACCGAGTTATAGCTACTAAAAAAACTTGAAAGTTGCTAATCTATCACCTTAGATTACAACCGAATCTTGTAGTCTAAATGGTGTTTTAAAATTCGCGAGGACCTCAACTGCAAGATCCTCATTGATGGACGAGGCTAGGGTAACAAACAAAAATTTGATGCTTATCTACAATACTTATCCGAATGATTATATAGTATTTTAAAAGAATATCGAACCTAATATTGAAGTAAAAAGTGGATAAAACAGCAGGAACATTCTAATAACAGTCTAAGATCAGACTGCTTCTTGTTTCAAAGCAAAACAAGAGAAGCAAAAAAGCAAAACAACTGTTATTACTAACCGGGCATTTTACCAATCAGTTTTCCCATCGGGCTCATGATGGCTCCGGAATCATCTCTAGTTGAGTTTCGAAGCAAACATTTCCATTCTTGACGGTCCAACAGCACTTTTGCTACATCACTATGAACAGAAGAGAATAGTGAAAATATTGTTGTAAACCTGGCTGATTACCACGTTGTATTCAAAGACCCTGTAATGTTTTCATAGTAAAGTCTCTTAAATGAGTTTGGAGAACGAACAATCAAGACCAAAATGTGCCTCTTTTATTCAAACGAAAATAAGAGACTTTTGGACTAAAACAATGAGTGACTCGAATTGGCACTTGAACCGTATGTTAGATATCCTTACAGTATTCTTGCATATCTTCATTTATACTTTGAATGAAACCTCAAAGTGGGTTCACCTCCCTGATTGTATATATCATATAGTAAAATCTAAATAATTCTGTCTGAAAAATTAAGACAAGTTCTGTTTACTTGTCCAACTTTTATGCTTTAATACTGTCAGATCGCAGACCTTCTCGGATTTACTAAGACTTTGAGACTTTTGAAACATTTTTACAAAGAAAGTACCCAACAGAGAAAACACCCGCCAACAGGTTTTGCGAGGTACTTATTTCACTCCGTAACTGTAGTCCGAACTAAGTTAAGGTACCAGGGAATCGTTTTTTTATCTTCGTTATTCTCACCAACATGGTGCACATCAACAAAACGGATGAGAAGTGAAAATTGTATGATCTTGGAAGTTTCAAAGTCTTTATATTGGGAGTTTGACTTTGATATTTGTGGTTATTTAAAGCATATTTACGTTTATTTCATCTCTAGATACTAAAATAATAGGACTTTTGATAAGTTAAAAATATGCAGGAATCCCTTTGAATATTTCTTTATTTTTCCATTCTTGTTATTTTTATTTGTCTAAGAGATCTATAATGTATCAGGGCTGGTGTTTTCCTTCCCAAGCTTAGGAATGAAAAAACAGTATAGTCTAGGCCGAAAATTCGTAAAAAAAAAAATTATCTTATTATCTTAATTCAAAAATTGAATCTGTGTCGCAAACGCCCCTTTTCATCTGTTTCCGTATTTCAGAGAGAAACGATATAAAAAAGACAGGTAGGTGTATCTACATGAAACATTCAAACTAACAGTTCCTATTACAGTCTTGTAGTTTGTTTTTTTCCTTGTATTTAAAGGGTGAATTTTTATTCCAATAAAGCTGCCCACACTCTTAATTACCTTAAGTATAACTCAGTCGTCACACGACGTCAGAACGACATCGTTACAACGTTATTTTAACGTTTTAATGCCGCAACAAGGTCTAAATAATATTGTTCTAACGTCATGTGCCGGCTGGGAAAATACATACCATTTGCCTTGCTCAATAGCAACATCCAACAGATTGAATCCTTTCTTATCTTTGATAGTCACTTTCGCCCCACTATCCAAAAGCAGCTTTACGACTTGAGCGTGCCCTTCTGCAGCCGCAAAGAACAAAGGTGTTTTGTTGTTTGGGTCACGTGCCTCAACCGGCGCGCGGTAATCCAGTAACACCTTCACACACTCCAAGGTACCTTCGTAAGCTGCCAAAGCTAGCGGTGTCAACATGTGATTGTCCTGAGCATCGTTATCAGCTCCTGATTCAAGTAGAAACCTGTTGTAGGATGAAATGGAAACAATAAAGACTCCCTCGTGTGGATTGATTTCCGCATGTAATCACATTATTCGTTTGAAATCCCACTTGGCAATCATATAAGCGCTTGGGTATTTCTTCGCGTTAAATCAACCGGAGCTTGTAATCAACCGCAAACATTTTTTTTCTTCGAAACTTTCGCTTTGCTCGGTGTAATTTCAAATCTTTTGTTCAAAACCTCAAAATAAACCTCGTAAGTTTGCGAGTTTAGTACAAATAAACCTCGAAAGTTTGCGATTTTTATTTTGAAAATTTTATTCACCATAACTGAAGTCCAAACAAAATACATTTTTTTTTTTACCTGAGTACATGTTTTCGCTTAACAAACTGATCGATGCTCATCAAACGCGAAAATTTTAATCCGAGCGAAATTTTATTCACTTAAAGAGTACAATCTGCACATAACGTAACTTTATAAATTAGTCAGTTTAAATAAACATTTCAAGTTTCTCTTCTAAGAATGCACTATTTCTTATTCGCTAGAACCCCTTTTAAAAAATGGAAACGGGAAACGGGAATCGGGTATTCGGGTATTCTGTTGTTTTTAAGTCAACAATTCCAATTTGAGTAAGAGCGTAAAGAAATAGTACAAACATATTTACTCTTGTTAAGTGGGACACTCAAGACACTCAAGGGACCAAGCGTATTAATTAGCGGGCGTACCACTTTAACCTGATGCTTGAATGGGGTAAGAAAATTCAAGCGACCGGAATATTCCGTACTAATAAACGGGCGCCTTAGTTATCCGGTATATCACTTAACGGGAGTATAATGTAACAATATATATATACCTCAACATATTATGCTTTCCGGATTTAGCAGCAAGATGCACAGCGGTATAACCGGAGGCATTTTGTTCGTCTATCATTGACGGTTTGGTCTCAATCAAAACCTTCGCAACACTTAAACAAGAAAAGAAACCCAATACGTTAGCTGATATTTAACTAGACAAAACCTTCTGGAAATTCGTACCAAGACCAACTTTCGATGACGCTCAAAGACACTGTGTTGCCTTAATGAAGTAACATTCGCGAATCAGAAGTCAAAATTTGCAAATTTTGCGGAATTAATTTTCATGATTTCGAATTTTTACATAGATTTCGCGAAAGCTTATTCCCCGATAAATTTCGAAGAAGCCATTCGCAAAAGTTAATACCTACAATTTTTTCGCGAAAACCTTTGGCGCTTTCAAAGACGAGAAATAGTGACTTTTATCATAGAAAAATTAGTTTAATTCATTAGAAGTTTATATTGGGATTTAAAAAAAAAAAACTTTAAATTTAAAAGTGTAAAAAAGTAGAAAAAACTCCTATTTCGTGAAAGAGAAAAAATTCTTGCGAAAAGTTTCAAAAAGGCTCATTTACGAAAGTTTGTTTTTAATTGTATTTCTCCTTTGTAACAATATGACTTTAACAAGTTTTTGGAATTAGGTTTTATTTTGTCAAATGCGTTTTCTCTACTATTGTTTCCTTTTGTGACTGTTATTAAATTCTCCATTTAATTATACCCATAAAGACATAAAGTATAGTACAAAAAAAAATACTGTCGATGATATATGATCAAAACATTGAAAAAGATTGTTGTTTTATCCTCAAATGTTAACTTTGTATATTGGAAAAAAGGAGTCACAGAATGGTAAAAGAGGGTAGCCGTATAAGATCGCCACCAAAGATGTCAAAAAATGCAGTAAACAATCAATCAATTTAAATCTACCTTGCCTAAGTTGGATATTACTTTTGGGTGCAAAATAAACAAAACAGATTGATTATCCAATCAGATACTAGGATTTGATCAGTTTCGACCAATCAGATTTAATTAATCAAAAAAAGTGAATGCTTACTTGATGAATCCTAGATCGGCAGCTGTATGAAGAGGCGTGCGATCTTGATCGTTCAACGTGTCAACGCGTGCGCCAAACTCGATCAGCAACCGGACAATTTCATTATGTCCGCCCCTAGTAGCAACATGCAATGGTGTCCATGAGTAGTTATCTCTATGTTCGATCAGTTCAGCATCAAGATCTTTCTCCTTTAAGTGAGTTAGCAGCAACTAAAATCAACAACAGAAATAAAACAAAAATCGTCACTTCCACAGAATATAAAAGGGACATACAAAACATAAAAAGGTTGGCATCCCACTTCGAAATGAACCTCACAAGCATCAGGTGTTTATCTATATCCATTACGGATATGGACACTCAATCCATACATACCATGGTCTGAATCTTTATCAAAATCCGAAATGTTAAGATTGGATTTCAGGTTGGTTTCACAAAGAGAATAAATGTCAGGATAATTGAAAAATTACTAATGTACCAACTACTTTAAGAATTGTAAACTACAAAAGATATATTTCTTCTAGCAATTTTTGTTGCAGTACTTTTGTAAGCAGCATTTTCCCCCATTCTTGCATATTTTTTTTGTTTTTTTACCTTGATCACATCTAGAGCGTTGTTTTCTGCAGCCCAAAAGATAGGCGACTTCTGGTTGTTATCGAACACTTCGATGTTTGCACCATGTTTGAGAAGGATACAAGAGATGGCAACGTTGTTCTTGGCAGCAGCTTCGATTAGTGGTGTCTGTTTATCTGCATCTTCTACATTCACTTGAGATGGATCACTATTTACGAACAGAATTACGTAAATTAAAATTTTGTAAACTGCAAAAAAAAAAAAATTATTTTTAAATTGTTAAACTGTAAACGAAAAATTGATAATACCAAGCAAATAAATGTAAGAAACCTTCTTAGAGGACGGCACACGCAATAGATGCAATTACAAAATCACGTATGAAATCCCTACTTCTCATTAGATAATTTAAGTTTCGTGAATTTGAATGAGATAACACTTCAAGAACTACACTTTTAGAAGATGGATCAATATGTGTGAAGAGAATTACTTATTTTACTTGAATTAAAATTGTGTGCAAAAATCCGTGTTTTAAACCGTTAAACTTCGATTAGCTGAGCTAATCTCTGTAAACGAAAATGAAAATGAAAATGGAAATATACAGTAAATTAATGTAAGAAACCTTCTTAGAGGATGGCACTTGGCCATTTCAGTGAGGGAAGTTTGGCCAGTCTTTTGAATGCCCTGTTCGGCCAGTATCGTATATCGAATTTTTTTTATCGAAAATCAAATAGTGAGCATTGTTTGAACAGTTCAGTTTTACGCCCGAAGAAGAAAGAAGATCTCTTCAACTGAACTGTGTAGGTATTTGTGATTGTATAGTTAATTATGTTTAAGTAGAATTTTAGACCCGCTCACCAATTTTCAATCATTATCCCACACTCGCAAAGTAAATAATTACAGTATATACTGTAATCAAAAAAGTGACGTAATCTATCCTAACTTCTCACCAGAAAATTTAATATTACAAAGGCCTACAATGAAAGCCAATTGTTTTGTGGACTTTTTTTTTAACATAGTTAATATAACAGGACGTACATTTTTAGAAGATATTTTACGATCTCTTCTTTGTTATTCCGAGCAGCTTTGTGGAGTGGAATCTCCTGCGACTCATCGGTTGCCGTTACACGAGCACCAGCTGATATTAGCAGCTTGACTATGACGAGAGAATCTTTGACTGATGCAAGATGCAGAGGTGTGATACCTTTGTTCTTCGATATATTCACGTCAGCTCCTTTAAGCGTTGAAAATACAAAAATTATCATTTTGTTAAAATGACGAAGAAACATCACCCAGTTTACATTATTGTATTTAAAACCTTTTGAAAACCGAAACAATAGAAGAAAAAAAATCAACATCAGAGAACAGATCAACGCTAGTATAATCAAATCGCATTCATTTTCTTTCAATTTAGCACCGACTTGAAAAAACTTAAGCAAAAAACTATTTCTCAAACACACTACACTTGACTCACTCTAATTTTGAAAAACCTTCGTTTAATTGGGACATTCCATTAAGTGAAACGAATCTTTCGGTTCCGTGAGAATTCCACTTAATGGGAGTATACCTGTATTTGTGTGTCATACCTTTACTAATGAGAATTCTGCATGCCTTGTGGTTTTCTTCGCTGATAGCCAGATGCAAAGATGTCTCTCCTTGTATGTTCTGTTGATTCAACAGCTCTGGTATGGTGAAATGACCAATCGCATCGTTATCCGACTGCTCAAGAAAACTAATCAACGGTTCGAGTACCTGTTAAAATTCAAAATGTGATTTCGCATATATAGGTATATTCGCAATTTCGTAACAAATATTTAGTCTATATTTGTGTGATAGCAATATGTTTTCATTTCAACAAAAATCTGATTTCCGCGTGCATTAAGTTTACCATAGTTTATTTTTATAAGAAATACCTTGTCTTTATTCTTCCGATAACAAAATATTTTCAGGTCAAAAATCTTTAATTTCTGCTTATAATAATTTGCCACAAATTAACGTTGTAAGAAAAATTTTGAAAATCTATGCTTATATTTAAACGATAACTTTAGTAAAAGTAAATAAAAAGAAATGTGTACAGTTCACCACTAAAATCCTGAATATAAATGAATATATGGCCCACCTCACCACCATCGGATTTGGCAGCATAATGAATTGCAGCCATCCTCTTGTGATCTGTATGTGTGACCATGGCTCCATTTTGAACGAGAAGTAGAGCTGCTTCCACGTGTCCTTTGAGACAGGTGCTATGCAAAGCGGTTACTCCACTAGGGTCTTCGTTCTGAAAGTACAATTGATATATATTATTATTTTTAGTAAATATTCAAAATATTTTAATAAGAATATTTATTTTAGTTTTTATTTTTAGTCTCAGAACGGCATGCAAACGCAATTTGTTATTTTCACGTAGTGGTTGTCACTTCCCAGTCGGCACACAAAGTTTGGACGACGTCATATGGACGTTGTTACGACTTAAAAACAACGTTATAACGACGTCATTCTGACTCGCTAATGATTTCATGATGATGTAGTTTAGGGGCTTTTTTAAAGAAATTTTGAAAGTTTAGCATAATTTTTCCTTTATGTTTCGTGTTTTAAGTCTTACAATTGTCTATAATGGTATTATCACAGTGATGTTCTTTTGTTAAAATTTGTTGATTTTTTTTTTTTGCTGTGTAAATTTATTATTTGTATAATCTATGTGCGACATAAACTCCGATCCTATTTACGCCAAGAGGCAGAAAAATCCCAGCCGGCACACGACGTCAGAACGACGTAGCTAGTATAACGTTGCTTTTATGTTTTGACGTCTTAACAACCTTTAAATAACGTCGTTCTGACGTCGTTTCCCGGCTGGGATAAGCCATTAAGTAAGCGTAAAAAGGGCCAACAAGGTAGTTATTTTATTATGTCTTTAATTAATTTTTCGTGTTTAATTTAATCTTTTCTACAATTATGTTTTTTATGCTGTCTTTAGTTTTTCCCTTCGTATTCTTGTTTGTTGTTCACTATTTTTGGATTTTTTGGGTTTTCAGTTGTTTTTTACAGGTTCAGGTCTCTTTACCTGGTCTCTTTACCTGGCCTGGTATGGGTTTTGTTTACTATGTGCGTTCTTTGGTTTACTTTGTCTTTTTCTCTATCCTTTATTTCCAAGTAAAGAAATTTGGTTTTAAA
>JAUEKX010118725.1:14296-24511 GCA_031834005.1 Dendronotus venustus
AAAACAAGACAAATATTATACATTAAACAAAGTATATAATAAATAAAAAACAGAGTGAAAAGGTACTTATTCGAGAGGGATAGGGGCGTTTATTCGAAAGGGATAAGGGTGTTTCTTTGAGAGAGAGAGAACGGGCGCTTATGCAAGAGGAAGGGGTACTTAATCGAGAGGGAAAGGGGCATTTATTTGCAAAAGTATTTCCGGCTTACTTGAACTTGAAATTTTTTTCTCGCGAAAGTTTTATCTGAAAGTATTCATTCCCAAAAAAACTTCATTCGCAAATGTTTTGGACAAAAATTTCGCTTTTTGTTTTTTTATTAAGTGAAAGTTTTCGCCACGAAAGTATTTCACACATTGGCAGTTAAAAGATTAAAAAATTATATTACGCTCAGGAATACAGACTTGGGCTGTACCGGTTAAAGACGAGATACTATCCAGCCGGGACACAACGTTAGAAAGACGTCATTTGGACGTTAGAAAGATGTCATTTGGACGTTAGAAAGACGTACAAATTTAGGCGATCGCATGTAAGGGACGAACATATGAATAAATAATGATTGTGTATGTACCATCATTTCTTTTATCTGCTTTAAAGAATCTTGCTGCAAAATGAATAGGTTGAACATCGTGTTTTCCTTTAACATTCACGCCTTCAAAAACAACAACAACAAAGAAATATAGAATTATATGTTTTGAGCTACAAAACAAAAAATATATATAACATCACGTACCGTATCCTTCGCATCTGGTAACTTAAATTTCATTTCTATTTTTTATACAGGATGTTAAGTCGGTTATGAACAAGAAACAACACATTATGTCGATAGAGATATAAATATATATAAGAAAAATAGCATATAATTAGTATTATAATATTAATAGATGAAGTATCATCGAACTATGATTTCTCTCTTGAGGAATAAGCGCAATACTATACTGACTTGTCTTTTCAGCTCGAATGATTTCTCGCATGGACTTTAAATGACCGTAGCGTACTGCGTAATGTAAGGCGCTCAAGCGCTCTTTGTTCAGTGCATTGATTTTCAGTGGATTCCCATCATATTGCTTCAAAAAACTCTTCAGTTTCTCTATATCATTGTGTCTAGCGCTCTGAAAAATAGATGCATAGCAATGGGAAGAATTTAAGCCTCCAGATAACTAAGATTTGAACATTGATTTGTCTTTAATTTGAACTCGCTCAAACACTCATAGAAATTGAAACATGAATTGCGACTTGTTCGTTGTGATACTGAAGAAAACGAAACGCTTAACAAACCTACCTTCTGAAATTGAAATGAATCTTGTAAATGCAGAACGCTCTATGAAAAAAAAAAGAATGAAAAAGGAATTCAACTTTTGTCTTACACTCTCTGTTCGTCTCACTAAAAAGATTTTGATTCTTTTGATTTTTAGACTAATGTTAAGGCTAATTCACACGGGACGAATTGGCCGGCGAATTCGCGACGAATTGAATCTGAGTGCGCACATTCGTTTGTTTACATTGAGAGGCGAAATATTTCGTAGCGAATTAGTAGAAACTGTTTCTACTAATTCAATTTCGTCGCGAATTTGTCCCGTGTGAATCCGCCTTTATAGGAACTATTTTTAAAAGATATTTCTTAATTTGTCCATTCATCTCGTTAAAGTTTGCAGTCAAATTGCAGAATAATAAATATCATGCAAAGTTTCAAGAAAGTTTGGTATCGCAACTACGATAGCGTTATTAAGTTAATGCTTCCACAATATACATTTACCCGATTCAATTTCGACACAATTCCTAACGAAGACAAAAGAATCGATCTATGGGAACGGAAAAAAAACACCCTTCTACTAATAAGTAAATATGTTAATAGCACCAAGCCGCAACCGACGTTATAGCAACGTCATTTCAACGTTTTTGACGTCATATCAACGTCCATCCAACGTCGTGTGTTGGCTGGATTAGACTTACTCCAAGGTTACTTGGTACCAAATTCATCGCGTCTAGCAGTCACTTGTCATTAAACCACAATGCTCAAGAAGAACCAAGTGAAGACAGAACGAAGTTTTTTTTTTATTCCCATATAAGTAATAAAATAGCAGTTAAGATTGATGAATAGTTAAGGAGGAAACAGAAGATAGAACACCTACTAAATAGACAAATGTTTATTGAAAACAACATCTGCTATAGTGACTATAAAATGAATCTGAACATTTCTTTCTAAAAAAAACAAGAAAGCTTCACAGTCTGCTATAAGACGTCATTATAATGTTACACGTTTTTTTTTTATATGGAACATGTTTAAGAAAAACCTACATGTATTATCTTCAAAAATTAAGAAACTAAAATTGTTGACCATATGGAAGTTATAAGAAGATCAAAAATAAAACTTAATTATTAGCGGAATAATAAATTGCTCTCAAATCAACTCAAGTCTAAAAGCCTCTAGGGATTGCTAATTTGTTCCGCTAATGATTTTGATTACTTTCTTATATTAAAGTTCTTGCTATAGTTTTTTACCATCACTCTGAAGATGCTTTTGTTGTTGAGTTATAAAATAAGTTTTCTATTCGGACTTTTATTCTGTTCTTATAAAAAAACTAAATAAGAATATATTTATATCTCTGTGTGTGTACATATACAACTAATGCTAATGTTACAAGTGTAGCAAATTAATATCATTGACGTATATTCTAAGTTCAAAATTCCTGACGGACGGACAAACAAACAGGAAAGCCATCGTAGAGAATTATTTCCCTACAAGAAGCGCATTCAGAGGTTCGGCAACGTATACGAAGAAATTTCTCACAGGCTAGTTATCACACTTACTTCGGAGTGTTTCTCAACAGATAATTACTTTTTTTTTTTGCTCTCCTACACATGTGTTGTTGACCCTCTAGATACGCCTCAGCATACAAATAAATTTCTATCCCACTCTACACAATCCACAGCTGCCTTGTGAACAAATTCCAAACATAAATAAAATAAAAATAAATTGAACATCATTTTATATGGAACAGAATATAATTGATGCGTAAAGTTATTAATGAAGAAAGAAGAAAAAAAAATGAAGAAAGAAAATGAAACTTCTATAAGGGCGGACACATGTTAACATCACAAGCTCGAAGTATTACTCTCATTTAAGCATTCATTTGTGTGTTCTTGAAACAACAGCTCTTCAGTAAACTTCTTTTCGCACCTCCCGCACTTAAGCAGATCATCTTGACTGTCATCCAAGTCAAGTGCGTTTCTCCTCTTCGTTGTTTTTACTGCTGTTGTTCTAGTCGAGGAATTCTTAGGTAGTTTTGGTATGTGATATCCCTGCAAAAAATCTTCCTCATCGTCACTTAGCTTTGAGAGTTTTGTAGTATGTCTTTTCCGTTTTCCGGAGCTATCTAAGTTTCCAGTGGCCTTGTCATTGTTGTTAACGGAAGAAGTCAATAGTCTCGTTGCGTACGAGACAGGTAGTTTGTATGTTCTCTTCTCTGTTTTATCATCGTGAGTTCCGGTGGGAGTTGACACACGGAACTCATTGTTTTTATAGGTTTCTTTCGGTTTTTCAGTGGTTACAATGTTACAAGCACTCTCCCATGTCGTGGTATTACCTGAAAGTGTAAACGAAGATAGATTTTTTAAAAAATAGAGACAAATCCGTGTTACTTTGGTAAAGCTAGCTCTCAAGGGAGTTATCATTTGGGATTTAGGACAATCATTGTTTTTATAATTTATCTACATTATTTGTTGACATAGTAAACTTGGCCGATATCTATTGAATTTAATGTTGTAAATGTGACTCTGGACCTTCTACTATACGAACCTATAAGTAATGTTAATACTACCAATATTTAATACGTACTGGTTTGATTAGTCCGAGAATTACCCCTATGAAAAGAAAAAAAGAAAGAGAATTCGTTAACCTGACAAATAAGCAGCTACTCCATAACCATACAATTATAAAAAAAGATTAAAATAGAAAAAAAGGTTGTGTGGGAGATTTGCAAAATTTGTTTTTTTTACGGATATCGAATTTCATTAGGTGAAATATGATTGTGTATTGGGGTCCAATCTGCAAAAAAATAATTCCAATCCAATTCCAAAATTATCTTCCACAACTTCAAGAATATCTTACAGTAGGTTTCGGCCCTAAAACAAAAACCGAAACTCTCATTTTCCATGAAAACTCTTTAGAATTTCTCTATATTTTTTTTTTTTACCTCAAGTTGCCACAAAGTGGATGAAAATCAAACAAACTATTTAATAAAATCATCTTTTAAAGAAATGGATGATACCTTGTTGATCGTGGTTCCACAGGACCTTGACAATAATAAGCATGTTCGTGAATCTGCGCTGAAGAATACTTTCTGTTGCACATTGGACAATCGTGAAACTCCTGTTGGCTGTCTTTCTTTGGTTCTGGCGGACTCGCTGGTTGATCAACTCTAAACGTAAAAATACATTTCATTCAGATTAATTTAGAATTTTAGATTTTTCGAGTAAAGAGTAAAAAATTTTCCCCCAATGTTGAAGAAATTTGTGTATATTTTTAACATATCAAGATTCTTATTATCTAAGTTTCTACAGAGATATCTTCTCCGTTGATTCAAAATCTCAAAGTGAATCTGAGAAGGCGAGGCGAGAGCCAAGGTGGATAAGTGCCGAAGATGTTTTTGCATGGGAAATAATAAATTTTGGAAAACGGTACAAACATTCATCATACCCTTTTAGATATGTCATATATTAAAAAATATATATTATTTTTTATGCAATAAAAGACAGTAAAACAATCTTGGTATTGAGTATGTAGCTATTGTTTAAATTAGCTAAAACAAAAACTTATACTAACTCTATCTTTGGAGCAGCAGCATCAACATTGTCAACATCGTCATTAGTGACATCTGCTTTATCTTTCCCACGTAAAGTTTTGCTAAAGAAACTCACAAACCCGTCACGAAACTTACTAATGCCAGTAGTAACACTCTCGCTCTCCCTTTGTGGGATAGCGATTTCTATCGGAGGTTCACTATTATCATTATTATCATCATCGCTTATTATTGAGACTGCTGTACTATTAGCATCACCATTGGTGTTTGTTGCAGTGGTAACGCCAGCTAATTTAGGTTTTTTCATTGACCTACTCGGATAATCATTAGTAAAATCTTCGTCAGAGTCTGATGAGGGTGGCTTGGTTGAAATTGTTCTATTGTTCTTTACTTTTCTTGGTAAACTATACCTCGTCTGTCCAAAGAATTGATTGGTAGTTAGCGACTTTTCAGAGTTTACTGCTGCTAAAGATAATGAAAGTTTGTGTCAGTTGACTAAGTGCAATTTGAAAATAAAAAAATTGTTGTTGGTCAAATGATGTGAACGAGTATATTCTGATTTTAGGAGAGAGTTTGAATTTATAAATTCTTTGAACTTATGTAAAAAGAATCTTAAAAATTTTTTTAAGCATTCATAGCATGTTTTAATAAATATACCAAGATTTCTATAGAAGCTTCAAACTTTTCAAACTACGCTTTTTTTTTATAAGATATATATGCTTTATAATATTTTGGAAGAATATTCTTTGAAATTATGTAAAAAGAATCGCAAAATTCTTTTAAGCATGTATAACATGTTTTAATAAATATACGAAGATTTTGTATAGAAGTTTCAGACTTTTTAAACTATGCTTTTTTCTTTATAAGATACGTTTTATATCATTTCGGAAGAATTTTCTAAGAATATGCCCAGGATTCGTATATGTAGATGGAACTTTTTGGAATAATTTGCTAAAGTTTTTGCTGAATTTGAAAAAGTTGTAACATGTAACTCTTTATTACACAAAACTGTAGTAGGATAAACAAAGTTGGAAAAAGAAATTCTTCGATATTTTTATGGAAAAAAATTAAGTTTAAGCCTATGCCTATAAACAAAGATTTATGCCTATAAACAAAGATTTAAGCCTATTTAAGCGTATCGATTCTTACTTTTGGGAACTGCGAATAAGGCAGGATTGAAGTCCCTTTTGTATTTAATATTGTCCTCTTTGAACAAATACTTTATTTCATCTGTTGCTAAAACACCAATTTCTGCTTCAATTGAAACTATAGGGTCTGAAGGTTGTCGTATTTGCTGTTGCTTAATATCATTGATAAACATTTCAAAACTTTCTCGTACTTGTTTTAGGTCGTGACCAGAAACTGTGCCCTCATTTCCATGTTTAGGGACTTCCTAAAAATACATGCACGAATGATTAAGAATTCAGATAATAGTGATTTTCAAAATAGCATTTTGCTAGTCTTCCTAATAACATCCCAACTCTAATACATGATCCTGATTTATAGCTGAAAGACTAATCTTATATGAAAGAGGAAAAAAAACTACCTTGCGTGTAGAAAACAACCAATGTTCATTTCTAAAAAAATATTACAATTTATTATTGAAATGTTGAAATAACATGTTTGGTGTGTACGGTTTTATAATACATTGAGTTCAATCTTCAGAGACTTTCATAAAACAAACAAACTTAACTTAAAAAAGCCATAATGAATGTTTCAACTTAAAATCAGAAATATGATGATATAACATAATTTATAATAATATATATATACATAATGTACTGATAATAATATATAAATATATATATATACACTTACAAAAATGGAACTCTTTCTTTTGGCAGCAAAAACAATTAGGTTTTTAAAATTACTTCAAGAACTATAAAAACTTACTGAGAGGAACTACTTGAGTCTTTTGGTAGATTTTTGCTTGCATCTTTAGCATCCTTAAAATATATTTACGCTGCTTGATTATGAATTAGTTTACTTATTAAATGTTGTCCACACATTCATGTAACATAAATATCGAGACAATATATATAACTATTGCATGTAGTATTAAATGGCAGTTTCTGTCTTTACACCTTCCACCCTGTCTTCTCAAGTTTGAATGTTTCTTCCTAGTGGTATGCTTATGTCTGTTTATGTATGTTGCTTTTACTATGTCTGGAAAACATAGAGATTGGGAGAGGGGAGTTAGGGGGATCATCAAGAGATTATTGTTTGGGTTTACTGCCACTATTTAATAACTGAGAAATATAGAATGTAATCTTACAAAACACTAAATATGTCCAGAAAAATGAAAGTACCTGATGATGACTGATTATTACTATCCAATTTTACAAGAAGAATAAGGTAAGAAATAAATTTTTACCATTACATCAAAAAGTGATTGTGAATTTCCAGCTTCTTGTGATGCCATTATTTGGAATTACAATATATTATTGTTTAATTTTACAACTGTGGAAAATAATAAAAAAAAACAGTAAAAGGTTTGATAGTGAAATCCAAGTTAAAGATTTTGGAAAAAAATATAAATATATATGCATACCAGAAATTTCTTGAAAGTAAATTAACAAAACTAAGTAAAGCTTCACACTTTTAAATGGTTTAAAAAAAGTGATAAAATAGGGTTACACTAGCAAGAGATAACAAAATGTACTTTTATTATTTCGAGTAAACTTGATGTGTATTATCCATCGTAACTATTATGCATTCTAATACAACATGTCAATATTATTTATTTATAAGTGGTGATAGTTCAGCTCCATGGATATTCTGACCTTTGACCTCTAAGTAGTAGTGAAATCTTTCCTTTCATGTTATCGTTATAGATTCGTTGAGCTTGTTCATACTGCAGTCTATGTCTTTTAACTGTGGGCTTCTCATATCGACGTTTTAATCTAATTTCTCGAGTATTACCTTCAACATTCATTACTTTCATCAATGATTGATAAGCAGCCAATGGACCTTTTTCTCCAACGATAACAGTTCTTGCACGAAACATGTGTTGTGCCATGACGATATAAATCTACCAAAGGCAATTAATTAAGTTTAAATATTAATTTTTTATTCTATATATATTCTAAAAAATAAATGATATATAATTTGTATATATAGGTATTAATTTTCTCTGTTAAAGTATCCATTATGGGGTCATAATAGTAATCGAAAGTTGGAAAGTACCGGTAGGATTTTAAACTTTTGGGCTGAAAAAGAAAAAAGATTTCCAGCTCAAAAACTTTTCGTTTTTATAAATTGAAATTATTTAACGTTTCTGATGTTTCGTTAGTTAATATAATAATATAATAAAAGTTTATATAAATGCTATATATACCTAATATTCAAATGTTTGGAATCGCTGAGTTTAAAAAGCCATACAATAAAGATTGCATATCAAAATGGTACAACGATAAGGATCGAATATTAGGCAAAAGGCAACGCAAGGCACATGAAAGAGAGAGATATTACTAAAAAAAGAAAGATATTTTACATTAAACATTAAACACAATATATACATAACAACCGATGTCGAGAATACATCTAATGATGAGTTGAATAAGGACTTGTTCTCTTTAAAACTTAATATGTTATCAATGAAACAATTATAGTTATACTCCTTTTTTATCCAAGTACATAACATTGCATTTTGTGTTTCAGTATGTTTTAGAGACTTGAAATTGCAACATTTTCTTCATCACCTATGTGTCAACTAGTGACAGTGGGTGTGTCAACTATGGCGGGTGACAGTTTACTCCACTACATTTGTATTCATATTCCAGCTGAATAAAACTATAAAGGTTTCAAAATAGAGGTTTTGAAATTGAGTTGAAATAATTTCTTAATTTCTTAATAATGTCATCAAGCTTCTAACTTGCTTGGAAGTTGCAGATAAGAAGTGGTGAGGGAATTGTCAAAATTGAAGCATTCTAATAAGTAATAGCACTTAGAGAGAGTTACATACTGTACATTGTTTTTCTCTCACAAAGTGCTACCTTTACTGAAATGATAGTTTTCAATCGCAAAATCGTATTTAATATTCAAGCTTAATACTGATCATTTAAATATACTACTATATACATATATATGTATATATAAGTACTATCTTGAATAACTACTTTGCAGACATTGGCAAAATAGACAAAGATCCAACTAATTCGGCTTTGCAGAAACATGTTTATAGAATTACACATACGGTCAGTAATATCCAACTATATATAACTTCTATAAACTAAGCAAAGTATTGAAAGGTGTTTTTAAACCAAACAAAGCTGGAGGTCATGACAATGTGTCTGCAAAAGTGACAAACATGAT
This sequence comes from Dendronotus venustus, assembly GCA_031834005.1. Lineage (NCBI taxonomy): Eukaryota > Metazoa > Mollusca > Gastropoda > Nudibranchia > Dendronotidae > Dendronotus > Dendronotus venustus. The sequence goes on from JAUEKX010118725.1 coordinate 23,411, forward strand.
TGGTAAAGACCTGTTGAATGGTCTTCACTATATTGCAAAAACAAGCTTCCATACATGCAACTTTCCTGCAAAGCATATAATAGCTAAAGTTTGTTGCATACATAAGAAAGGATCAAAACTCAAAAGTGGAAACTATCGACCTATATCCCTCATCTGCCTGCCAGGAAAACTCCTTGAAGCAGTAGTCGCATCAGAGATTGACAATCACGTTTGTCATCACCAACTTTTAAGCAACCGCCAATGGGGATTCAGGAAAGGCAGATCTCCCGAGCTGATGCTGTTGAATATGTGTGAGAAATGGTCAAATTTAATGAACGTAGGTAAACTTGTTGTATATTATGGTTATTTGGTTATTATTTATATATTATTTTTTTACCTGTTTGCACTTTGAACTTAACATATGTTTCCCTCTCTATTTTGATGAAGGAAAATATTGTTTAGATGGGCAATAGGTAATAAATATATGCATAGCTATATTCTATTGGTCCATGCAGTGATCAAAATTATATTCAGTGAAAAAAATGCAGTCAAGTAAGCATACAAGCTTGTTGTAATTAATGCTCTACAAACGAAAACTATCTGTCTATCTGACTGTTGCTACTATGCAGTTTTTTTACTACTATCATTAATCAGAAATATATGTCCCCAAAAGACTCTCTTTACAAACTATCATTTATGTAAATTTTTATGTTGAACTCCTTTTCTTGTTTCTATTACACATAAATTATAAGAAATTTCAGCAGAGCAAAACTGAAAATATACTTATTTATGAAAGAGCAAATTAATTTTATTCAGCCTAAAATTGTTCTTATTTTTATCTGATTTACTTTGCTAGAGCTATTTCATCAATTTAAGTTAATTTTAGATTATTTTGGAAAATTAAAAAATTATAAATCGATATAAGCTTATACATATACATATCTGTCTTAAGACAGATGATGACTTGGTGATGCATGATGCAGTTATTTATATAAGCTTACTTAATATTTATATAAATTTTTTTTTTTCGTTTCAAAAATAACAATTCTTTCATTATTTTTATTTTTAAAAAAATAGTTATTAAGCACAGGTTTATTTGTTAGAATTTTAAAAACTCAAAAA
>JAUEKX010118726.1:0-12010 GCA_031834005.1 Dendronotus venustus
AAATAGACTTGTCCTTGGAAAAAAGAGGAGATACTGAGGAAGATTTTGGGCCAAAGGCCTTTTTCAAAAGTTTATAGCGATTATTATAACGAGTTATAAACATTTCAAGAAACATTCTTCAAGGTTTATCGAAAAAAATCAGAACATCTTAAGATTTCGCGAAAAGTCAACGTTCTTATATAAAAAAGCATATTTTATGTCAGATATTTTTGCGGGAAGAAAAAACTGCACGAAATGTTTACAAGTTTTGCAGGAATTAATATAAGGATTCTCAAAATTTAATCCAGAATTCCAATAAGATCCAAACTCCGTTTACATTATTATAAATGTTTAGAAATGTTTAATTGCTCTAAAATACGTTCTCTAAATAAAATTAATATAATAACTGTTATGAGATTTGCTTGCAATAATAAAAGTTTATTTACCATTAAATTGTTTAATTATAAAAACATAAGTACTTGGTTAGAGTACTTGAATATAAAGTTTGAAAATGCTATTCATGTTCTCAAAAGCTAAAACCATATTTTTATAAAAGAATAAGGGTTTATTATGTTTGATGCTTTTAGTTCTTATCTGGGTATATTCAAGGTACTGATTTTTTCAGCTTTTTTCTTTGAAACATTCTAAAAAAGTCCACCACAAACTACTTCATATGCAAATTGAGACGTACTTCAACTGTCCTTTTTTCCCCAATTTCCAGGGGCGGATCCAAAGGTTCGCAAGGTTGGCAGTTGCGGACCCTTAAAAATTTTGTAAAATGTAATATTTTTCCTCAATTTTGTATACTTTCTGCCAGTTTTTTTTGTTTTTGAAAAACTTGCTTTTAGCAACGGGTGCAATTATTAAACTCGCCCAGTGAACCACTGTGGTGCGCAAACGCTTGCACGTGCAATGATCTAGTTAATCCTCAAAGCAAAGCTACTCTTTCTTACGCTGCGAACGTGTATTTCTTTAATGTAGGAAACCTCAACCTTTTCCGCGCTGCAGGTAAATAAAGGACAAACAGATATTCTTTATTCAGGAATTTGCCAACCCTTGCGGACCCTCGCTCTCCATTGGAGCTACAAAATTTCAAAATTGGTTACTAAGCTCTCTATTTTAATTTTATTGTGATGGAGCGTTGAGCACAATTGCGGGCATTCGAGTTCCTCCGCAGGGTTAAATTACAATATGTCATTAATATACAATATGTTAAATTACAATATATTATAAAGTATTTCATATTTTATGGGAAAAAGAAGGAGATCGATGCCCGCAATTGTATTCTGATTAAAACAAAACAAAAGCCATGTGTATACATACATCTCCTAAATTTAAAATCAGTTATGTGAAAAGGAATTATAGTGTTGTCTCCTGTGTTTTTTTTATAAATGTTATACTTATAAAAAAAAGTTTGATAGAGTGGAGGAGTTGTTTAAAAATTGTAGGCTTGAGGAGCTTCGTGTTTTTTATAATAATTTAAAAACTAATCTTGGTAGTGTTTTGAATAAAGAAAATATTTTGGATCTCATTACAAGAAAGAAAGTTTTTCGAGATAATAAGGTTGAAGGTTATTTTCTTCAACTGGTGACTGTTTGTATAGCTCTGTTTCCCTTTAAACTCTTTGGAAATAATAGTTTTTGCGCTCAACTTCGTATTATTACTTGTCACTTATATTTAAATGCGTCTTTTTACGCTAACCATCCTAGCATATCGACTTTAAGAAATACAGTGAAAAGTTTTGTAATTATTTGTCTGTTTTTAGTTACATTGGTACTTTGGAGATAACTGAGTGGGACTTTTGTTGAAGCTTTAAATTTTAGTGTTAAAGCTGGTGATGGTGCTAATAATAAATTAAAATAATAATAATAATTTTATATCTGTCCATGTCTGGGTGTTTTTTGTTGTATCTTCAATATGCATTGAAATGACATCCTAGTCATGCTGATGAGCCCTGATGTTGGGCGAAACAGATACACGGTAACATTAACTCGATTAAGATTTTCAATCAGCGTTCACCAGTTTTCAAAATTTTGTCGACAAAAAGTCGGGATTACCGATTACTAAGAATCGGGGAAATCGGTAAAAACGGAAATTGCGGGTAAATATTGCGAACCCTCAAGTTTTTGCTGGATCCGCCCCGGATTTCTATAGGTTTATTTTAATACATACATACTGTATATATTTAAAGCATGCTATCTTCTTTACTCTTTACCTCTGGCTGAATCGTCTCCTGTCGATGTATTGTAATCCAATTATGAATGAATGTTGAATAAATTCCAAGAACAAAGATTCTTTCAACATGAAACTTTCTATCTCTGTCATTTAGCAAGAGCACAGAAACAGAATGCAACTGTTACTCCAAGGGTAAACCAAAGATTTCCTCTCTTCGCGGAACGGGAATCAATAAAAAATGTAGAATAGAGTTATTATTGCACTCTAGATCTAGATGGTTGAGTAGCTACGATCTGTTCTCGTGACAGCAGGTTAGTTACTTATTCTAGGAAATTAATGCGTAGACAACGTTAACGTTGTTGTTATTTTTAAAAAAGAAAGTTATCTTGCGTGTTCATTAAGTGAAACCACATAATAAGCACAGAATATTTTGCTTTGTTATAAATGTACGTAGGCAATGAATACTGGATAAATACCAGATTTTCTTGTTTCTTACAGGCAGAAACCTATAAAATAAAAGATTTATGTGAATTATAATAAACAACATTCAAACATTTAGCACAAGGAAAATAACATTGTTAATAAAAACAACAATCAAGGACAACAGAAGTATAATATCATCAAATCAACGATCATTCATTCATTCAATTCAATTACAGAACAGAAGCCAGAGAAGGTTTGCATTTTGCTTTTTATGGACTGTTTACCAGAGCTACACATATGCGAGAAAGAAAATAAATTATGCTCTATTTACGGAAATGTTTCTGTGCTATCATCACTGCTACATTCGAAAGAAATTTTCTTATAAAAGATTATGAAAAAACTCCTTGTAGTATAAACTATTTTGTTTTCATTTTGTCCAGAAACTTCAGTCTAACGATTTTCTTTGCATTTCCTGCATTTCATTTCCATTTCAGAAAAAGTGGGCAAGATTTTTTAGACAAACTATTAAAAAACATGATGAAAAAATGTTCCGTCCTCAGCTAAAGTAACTTATTATTCAAGATAGTGGGCAGATTGAAAAATATGAAATAATCATAGATTTTGATGAATAAATAATTATTGGAGGCGAAAAATAAACGGATCTAAAGATACTAAGAAAAGCAAAAATACACTTCAAGGTGCACGTGAACCCTTTAGAGTTCTTATAAACAAGCGTACTTTACCTTATTTATTTTAGATAAAAAACTATGCCTTTTGGACCACCACTACAGAATACAGAAACACCATCAGCCCCGCCACCAAATAGTCCGCCACCAAATAATCCACCTCCATCAGGCCCAAGAAACCCTGGTTATAAAGATTAAAGATGTGTCAGTATAAAAAAATTACAGTATATAATAAACTACTTTTGAATTGAAATATAACTTGTCATAAAGAAGTAAGTAGTATTTAAAATAATTAATGGTTAGCATTACCAACACGCTAACCGTCATGTTGATGCTGTTTTGATATACCTTTCAACTAATTTTACGAAAAATTATACAAAATTCCAATACAACGCAGACGTTTTTTCGCAATAATTGGTAATCCCAAAAATATTTTTTTGGCACGGTATGCCCAGAATCTAGGAATCGAAATTTTGGAAGAAGCAAAAAATAACTGTTTTAATTCGTTTATATTTATAAATAAATGGATAAAACTTTTCTCAAATAGTTCGTGTTGTTTTACACCCGAAGTTTCTCCTCATTAAAGTAACATATTTTCCAAAATGCCAAATTTACTCTTTCGATAAGATTTTGAGGAGAATAAATTAAGATACAAATTGATAATGTATTTAAAAACACAATATAAGGGAAAAAATAGGTTCAACTGGGCAATGAGATACCTCACCAAACTTTCCCGTCCAAACTCTCCAACCGTTCCACGCTTCTTTATATTTTGTCAACGAGCTTTCAGCGTATGCTGCTTCCAAAAGATTCGGTAAAGTCGAAACTTTCTCCTTCAGTTTTTAGTCTCTTATCACTGCGACGCTCTCCCATATCCCGTTGAATAATCCGTCTAAATGAAAGTGAGATATGTAATTTTGCTAGAGATTCACTTATAAATTACATTGTAAAGAATTGCGGTGCCGAGCGCTTTCGTTCGCTTATGGCGTTTCGTTGTTTTAGTAAAGTTAATCAGCTACATACGAGTCAAAGTCTCTTACTTTCGCGCAACCTTTAGTGTCACTTCGTGTGGTATCTTCTTGCAGGCTTTATATCTGCTTCATGTGAACGGTGATCTCATGTGGACTTACTTTCCGTTTCATGTGAACGGTGATCTCATGCGGACCTACTCTCCGTTTCATGTGAACAGTGATCTCATGTCTCATGCAGACATACTCTCCGCTTCATGCGAGCAGTTATCTCGTCTTGACCTGTCTTTCTTCATGCGTGATTTTCGATTTTTTTTTTTTTTTTTTTTTTTAAACGAGCATTGATCTCGTAACGAACTTTTAAATAATTAATACTCTCTCTGCCGCGGTGAACCAAACGCTCGGCGACGCATGATGTGAGCAATTGGTTTGTTGTTTTCTTTTATCGAAAATCTACTAACAAAGCAATTGATCTGAATTTGGCAAAGCCGTTAAAAACACTATTACATTCCCTTCCATAGTTTATAAAGTAAGGATTTAAATAAATTACTTCTTTTACAAAATCACAAAATTTTTTCCCGTCTTTGGTTATCAAGGGCCAACAATAGGCTGACTTCCACTCGGGAATTAACAATACTCCTCGCGCTCTGCAAACCCTCATATGCTTTACCGCTCTAATTATCGTACTTATCGGTGGACACACCCAATTGAACTCTTTCTGCCAATTGCATGAAATTTTGTTGTTTATGTCATCTGCAAATCTGTCCACTGTTAATCGCCCAAATTTTCTCTGAATGAAATGAAAACTATCGTAGTAGTCTATTTCCCAGTTATCTGAGTCATAAAATTTGGATATTTGATCAGCCAATTCATTTTCTTCTCTAGGGAGCCACTTCGCTTCAATGTCTAATACAAAGTTCCCAAATCTCTAGGGACAACTGTTGTAATTCGTGTTTTGTACTTCCATTTTGAATAATTCTTGCCACGTTTTGATTATCTGAATACCATAAGACGTTTTCGTGAGTGATGAGAGAGTTTAAAGATTGCAATAAAAGTTTCACAGCTAATAATTCCCGGTAAGCAGAACTATTTTCTTTTCGCACGACAGAAAATCTCCTCTAGAAATATTTTTGGCGTTGGTTATTTTGAAGTAATCATTGACACGAGTTTATCTATTTTTTCTGCTGGTACGAAAAATTTCATATTTTCTGTGTTTATTTCAAATCCTAACCACTTTCCTTGCTTAGATGGGGATAAGTTTGACTTCTTTATGTTTATCACAAATCCCGAAGACTCTGTCTTTTTTAACAATTTCTTTGCATATAAATTTAGCTAGTGTATGTGACTTAGCCCCCGCTATACCGTCGTCTATACACATTACAGCTCTAATGTCCAACCCTCTCCATCTCTTTATAAAAGGTCTCGTGCATTTTGTAAAAACGTAACATGCTGAAGCTAACCCGAATGGTAACACCTATAAAATTTGCGATGTCGTTCTCGCTTTCCCATGAAAAACCCAAATAATCTCTCAAAGCTTCCTCTATCTCGATGTGGTGGTATCCGGATTTGAGATCAAAAGTTCTGAAATAGAAATATTTCTCGAAAAAGTCTGATATTGTTTTAAGATCTTCGTAACGAAATTTATTAAATTTCAAATGTTTGTTTACCTGCCTTAGATCCAAAACAAGACGCTTCTTATTGCCCTCCACGACTGACAAAGGGTTTATGCAGAATGGGGGATCAATTACTTCTTCTATGCAATTGCTATGTAACAGTTCGCTGATGCTATCCTCTACAAAGCTTCTATTTCTCAAGCTGGACGCGTTGTTTTTAAGAAAACCTGAAGATGGCTTTGTAACAAAAGGAAATGCATATCCGTTTTAAACTATGTTGAGTACGAAAGGTGAAGCCTCGAAAGTATCCCTCCAAAAATTAAAGTTGTTTTTCAATCTCCCTGCTACCATTGATTCTTGCTCTTCCCTTACCCAATACCTCTCCTCGCAACCTAATGACATTTGACAAACACAAATTGACATAAAAGTAATATTAAAATAAAATGCAAGTGCACAAATTCGCATACTAAATATATTTATCTCTAATGTTTTTCATTCTGTAACACGATGAAATAAAATGGCCTTGTTTGCCGCAACCCCAACAAACTTCTGAATGCTTATGCGACACGCTGGATGACCTTGTAGAATAATTAGGTTTGTTAGTCGAAAAGGTAGGTTTATATGTTGACGTTGAATGCTTTTTAGACTTTGTGCTTTCTTTTTGCGATCGAGCTTTTTTAATAGCCTTAGATAGTTGCTTCTCGTCTTCCGAGTCTTCTGCCAGGTCATCTTTTAGGTAAAGCTTGGCTGTCAGCCAGTATTCACGGTCTGCCAATTTGATCACTTTTACACGTTTTAAAAGACGTTTCTTACCGTCTTCGAGTTTCTGTTTAGCTAGGTCAAACTTGCCTTTATCAATATCTTCTATGGCTTGGTCCACTTTATCCAGTACCTCAATGTTGTGCTGAAACATCTCAGAGGCGGATCTAGAATGTAGCAAATACATGCGTAGGAGAGCAAAAATACAGTGATGACAGTGAGAAATAGCACAAGATTATTTTATTTTCACTCTCCTTCGCATGTATTTGCTACATTCTAGATCCGCCTCTGCATCTTGTCACTGTTGCCTTCTTTTTTAAATTCGTAATCGTCAATCTTTCTTTTCTTTTTCAGGTTGGTGTTGAAGGACTCCAAGTTGGCTTCGCAAACTTCCTGTGCTGCCCTTTTTGCTTGTTGTAAAGTACTACGTTCGGCAGCTTGCACTGTGGCATTGATAATGGCTCTAACTTCTTCAGATAGCTCTGCCATTATGAAACGCAATGCACTGTACGTTTAGAACCAGTGAATAAATGAAACGTGTGTCGATTATTTTATATCTCGCTCCTTCTCGTTTCCAATACCTTGTGCTCTTGCCCTTGGATCTCATTATAGAATCGAGAAGAAACTCCGTTTCCGACTTTTTTCAATCGTCGGAAACTACGCATCTTACACAGTATGTATCTATGAAAATAGAAACCTGTTTACAAAGAAAGTTATAACAATATGGTATCCTGGGATGTTGCGGAATGCTACGAGCAAACCGAATGTCGTGTGTGCTATTAGAATTCCCTTTAGCTTTTAGAAGATAAAAAAGCCTCTAAAACAATAAAAAGATTTTCTATGGCAATTAAAAATACTTTTATTTCCAATTTCTATAGGTTTTATTATAATAGATACATGTTGTATGCAATATTATTATAGTACAGGGTGAACAAAAAAAACATTTTGTCATTGGACGCATTTTACAAAGTATATACTCTCCTCTGTTCTGATACCATCAAGTGAAAAATTATGGTCACATTACATTATAAAAGAAAGGATGGAAAATAAATTTAATAACAATTTCCACATCTCCTTCCAATAGTTGTAACACTTTATCATATGAAATTCGAGTTTAATGATTGAGGTACATATTAAAGAGAAATTTCCTTTTTCTAAAATTTCAAAACGGTCGTAAATATATTTGGTTTGGACCAACAGAGCATTTTGAGTCCTATTTGAAGTATGGATTTGTATGTAAAATTTCAAAACATAGTGTATATAATTATTTAGTACCCTTATATCAATGTATGATTTGATATATACACCTCGAATATACAAAGCTTTACAGACTTGGTAATCTTTATAAATTTTATTCTTCTATTTGATAACGTATATGATAAAACTGCAGGGTGAACTAATTTGCTTTTTATCATTTTCGGTCGAAAATAAATGCACTGATCTTAAATATGGTGGATATAGTAAACACGCAGTTTAAAGAGTTATATGTACACTAGTTTAGAATATTCACCATTCCGTTAATTAAAGGGTTTCCAAGTTAAAAAAATAATATAACTGATAGAACTCAGTAATAGAAACATTTTGAGCCAATGCGCACTTTCTACAAATTATTTTATTAAAAAAATACCGCGCTTCTCTCTTCTCACAAATTGAAGTTTGTGCTTCCGGTCCGTTTTTTTTGTCCGAATAATTAATGAATCGATTGACATAATAATCAAGCATGTCAACGAATAAGGAGAAATCGGTATGAAATAAATATTAACAAAAAACCTGTCGGGCTTAAGATTCTCCCTTCGCTTGTAAAAAATGTTTTTACGAAAATAAAGTATGTCAGAACATAAAAGGCTGATGAAGCTCAAATGTCTAAACAGGATCTTAGCGAGTTTTAAACATTATTAAAAAACCGCACGAAATGTTTACAAGTTTCTCATGAATTAATTTTTGAGGATTTTCATTATTTTAATTACAGTATTCCAATAAGATAGAACGAACTCTGTTTACATTACTATAAATGCTAAGAAATTTTTAATTGCACTAAAATACGTTCTCTAATTAAAACCAATATCATAACTATTATGAGACTTGCCTTGAGTAATAAAAATTTCATCATCATCATCATCATCATCATCATCATCATCATCATCATCATCATTCCCAATTTCTATAGGTTTTATTTTAATAGATACATACTGTAGAGATTTAAGTATGCCATCTTCTTTACTCTTTACCTCTTGCTGAATCGTCTCCTACCATTGTATTGTAATCCAATTATGAGTGAATGTTGAATAAATTCCAAGAACAAAGAATCTTTCAGCATCTCTCTCTATCTCTGTCATTTAACTAGAATACAAAAAAAAAGAAAGTTCCTTCTTCACACTATGCACCAAGTGCTTGCATGCAAACCAAGCCGCACACACAAACAATATAGTCTAGCCTGAGTTCTTTAAAATAATAAGGCGTCCAAAGGCACACTTTATCTTATTGCTACTGCTAGCCCAAAGGGTTGACCAAAGGTTCCCTCTCTTCGCGGAGCGGGAATTAATAAAAAATGTAGAATAAAGCTATTATTGCACTCTAACTTGGTTCAACATATAGAACGATGAAGGAAAGTGGTGGATCGAAGCACAAGTGAGATTTAATGACTTTTAACTCATTTTACACGAAGTAAAAAATTACATGGGATTTTTTATATACATTTTTAGAATATTCAGATGAACTCATGAGAAGTCTCAATGAGAAGAAGAACCGCTGTTAGTGTGTAGTAAAAAATTGGCCGCAAGAACTGATTGGTTGAGAACATTTGTACACAAATATCTGATTGGCTAACATTGTACATTGTTTTTGATTATCTTTTTCAGTCGTTTTACTAAGCTATTTTTTTACTGTAGAAAAATATTAAAAAGACAGCAAAAAAACGACATAATAAGCACAGAATATTCCGCTTTGTTATACATGTACATAGACAATAAATACTGGATAAATATCAGATTTTCTTGTTCCTTACTGGCAGAAACCTATATAATAAAGATTTTATGTGAATTATAATAAATAACATTTAAACGTTCAAATAGGTAGCACCAGGAAAATAATATTTGTTAATAAACACAAAAATCAAGGACAACAGAAGTATAATTTCATCAAGTCAACGATCATTCATTCAATCACAGTACAAAAGTCAGAAAAGGTTTGCATTTTGCTTTTTATGGACTGTTTACGAGAGCTACATATGTGAGAAAGAAAATTAATTATGCCCTTTTTACGGAAAATTACCTTGTTGGCCCTTATTACGCCGGCCCTAATTCAACACCGGACCTTATTTCGCCAAGGCGGAATTTTGCCTTACCGCCATTAAGGGCCGCATTTAACGCCAGAAAAAATTATGAAGGGAACAAACATTTTTACAAACATTTTATTACATTTTTACAACGTTTTACAAACATACTCAAACGTTATTATAATCAAGAATATATGCATGTATTTTAATCATCAAGAACAATCATTTTTTTTTTTTTATTATTTTATTTGTCGTCTTTTTATCTTTTTCGTAATCTTTATCATCTTCATCGTCTTATGATAAAACATTAGGTTAATCATGCTTATATTTCAAATTCATATTATTTTTTCCTGTTATATTTGTTATACTTCCTTTTTACCACGTTAAAATTGTTGACATGCTGAGAAGAAAATTGTTAAATTCATTCATATTTTCTTGTCTTAAAGTACGTTACCGCGACCGCGACAACCGAAAGAAAGTTCAAAATTAACGCCGGTCAGAGCAAATTTTTCTTTAAAAAACGGCCATTTTAACACCGGGCCTTATTATGCCGGCCTTTATTACGCCAAAGGGTAGAAAATAACGCCATTAAAGGCCGGCGTAATAAGGGCCAACAAGGTAGTTTATTCCAAGAAATTAATGCAAATTAAAAACTTAGCAATACAAATTTTTTAAGAAAGTGGTAAAAAAATAACCATTTACCCGTATTTTTTATAAGAAACCAGTGATGTTCCTATGTACTAAAAAGTTGCTCTTTTCTTTTGCGATTTTAGTACTAAAAGTATGCAAAATATTTATATACAGTGTTAAATGTTTCTGTGCTTACATCAACGCTAGATTCGATAGTAATTTTCTTATAAAAAAAATATAAAAAAACTCCTTACAATAGAAAGTATTTTGTTTTCATTTTGTCCAAAAACTTCAGCCTAAGAATTTCCTTTGCATTTCTTCACTATGCATTATATGGGTGAAGTTGATGTTTTTGATAAGATTAATATATTTTAATTTTTCATTGCCTTTTAGGTAAGACGCCAATATTCCCCACAAAACCACCGCAAAATACAGATCCTTCAAACTTACCACCACCCACCAACCCACCACCACCAGGACCAAGAAACCCTGGTTGGGCTTCCAACGATTCTATACACACATAAAGTGAAGATTTGTCAACCGTGACTATAGTAACCGTAAACTGTTTTTTAAAACAAAAACTCCTTTTTGACGTGTACATAAATCCCCACGAAATATTTACCTTTTTAAAATCCACCTGTTTTCGCCTTAAATAGGATAATTTTTTCACCTGCATTTCAGTTTTTATATAGACATACCCAGTTTGTTAAATTCCTTCCGGTAATAATGATTATGTATATACCTTACAATTGGGAAATTAATTATCTTGATTTGCGTTTCTCAGTGCGCTGTGAAAAATTTCCTAAAACAGCTGCTAGACTGGGGAAAGAGCATATCAGATCTACAAAACTTGCTATAAACAATTTCCAGTCAGTAGTGATAGCAGTCTTTTTAGATGTCTATAGATACCCAAAATGTGTTTAGCCTCTGTTCGTCTACAAGGTTGCTATTTGTAAGTACTAGATAATAATAGGAAATTAGCAATAACCTTCGAACAGAGACTGTTTATATTTACTCTGGATAGGGTTCGGTTAATCCAAGTAGCAACACAAATGCACAGACTGGTCCGTGGCACGTAGATGAATATTTAGATATAAAAACCTAAGTACAAGGCAATATAAAGATTCAATCCTGTGGAGCAAGAATCAAAAATATTTTTATAAATAAAGAGAGCAGACAATTAGAAGGAAATAATGCGGAAGGCGCAAAATTATACTCTTATTTTCTCTCCATGATCTAGATGTAACCTACACCAATTATTATCTTTACTTCCCATTTTACAGCAATAGTAATCTTTTTCCAAATTTAGCAAAATGCATTATATTTTTTCTCTAACCTAATACTATATTATTCTCAGTTTTTCCCGATTCGCGCGCGTCGTTCGCAGCCTATTGTAATGCGGTATACGGTTATAATAACACGTGTGTTCTCTTCAAGTGTCGACGTAATAATAATCTTTATTCCGATTCTAAGGCTCTATTTACATTCCTAATAAAGCTATAT
>JAUEKX010118837.1:0-12010 GCA_031834005.1 Dendronotus venustus
TAAAAATTTAAGAGTTTTGGGATCTAGAGATTGTGTTTACTTCAATTTCATTTTCCTTTTCAACGGATGATTTCAATCTGTCATTCATCCTATTACATAAAAAATTTTAAAAATTAATAAAAATTAATCTTATTATTATAACATTTATATACATGTTGTGACGAGTTATGTCGGGTCATGACTATTTTTATTAAAAAAAACATCTTAATTAACCATTATTATGTGATTTTATTCTTGTGTATTTTCATATTTTGTTAGACCACATATAATGGTTTGTGTAGAATGTCTTTTTTTACACCTACAGTAATAATAATTTTCTTCTTCACACTTCAACTATCAAAAAATTCTCTCAACATACATTTCTATCTTGAATAAAAAGTCCCCTTAGCTAAGAGCTAGAATCTTTAAAGGTATATATATAAGAAAAGTAAAGATTACACCTCAAGAGGTGATCTACATATATCCTTAAGTATTGAGCATTTTGGTTCAGTGATTTATGTGTTTAAATGTTTATGTCATTTTCCTTTTTGTTGCACATTTTTTTTTTTTTTTGCCCAAGGCAAACAACACTGCTTCTAATATTTTACGTATATATATACTTTGATAAATTCTGAAAAAATAAAAGAATCAAACCAATTTTTTTGTTTATGAAGTAATATATCTCTAGTAATATTTTTTGACTACCTGAAGACTAGATAAACAGTTGGTTGTTCTATGAAATTCCCAATTTTCTAATCTTTTTTTGTATATTTGAACGTGTTAGTAGCTTATCTACCAATTTTGTTATTGTATAGGATATGCACCAGCATATGTTTTTAATGATAGAGATAATCAAGACTTGAGACCTGAACTATTTCTCATATAAATCCCATCTACACCAAGATATTCTCAACGATTCCTTTAAAACTCAACATAAAAATCCTGGTAAGTTAAAACTTACCACGGTAATACTAGGAAACTTTGATACATAAAATTTAAACCATATATATATACGTTGAGGGTACTAACATACTGTGTTAATACTAACATAACGTTAGTAGGTTCCACTACTAAGAGAGGTTATTGAAGAAGTTTGCATTTGGGCTAGACAAAAATCCTCTGATACTAGTAGAGTATTCAACTGATAACCTTTTATAATGGTTAACCTTCATGTATGTATGATCTATATGAGTCAATAAATTAAAGCCGCCGCGCATCTTGTATATACTACATATAACATATTCCCCCTAAAGTCCGAAAAGCCGGTAAAGTAAATACTTATAAGTCGTCGTAGTCTAAAGGTGTCCTGGTTTTTATCGTACGTCCTGAGCGCGTTTGAATTAAATTGTTCGCGTTGCTTTCACCTATCCCGTACGGGGTGGTTTCAGAGTCGGATTCGCTTTCACTGCTGGCTGTCAACGTTTCGTGATCGCTGTCTCCCGCTACTGTCTCTGTATCGCTTTCTTCTTCCTCATCCTCTGTTTGCTCTGGTTCGCCCTGTGCGAGCCCGTGGTTGTCAGTTTTGTGTTCTTCTTGTTCGGCGGTGATTTGGTAGACTTTGCATATTTGTCGACGATTTCGACGGAGTACGTTGCCATTGTCCATTTTGACGGTGTACGATCTCGGTGCTGCCAGTTCGATGGTGTGGCCTTTTCGTGACTACTCTTTGGTTACCTCATGCTGGATTGCGACGCGTTGTCCTGTAGTGAAGTTGTCAGTTTTCGGTGGAGTTGGTAATTTTCTGTCATGGTACCATTTGGCTTCCTCTCTTTCTTGTTGGACTGGTCGATCTTCTGTAATTGGTTTGGTATTCCATCGGGGTAGATTGTCGTTCAGTGTTCGACCGAACATTAATTCTGCTGGTGATTTACCGCATTGAAGAGGTGTATTCCTCAAGATGAGAAGTCCTTTTAACACCTCCTGATTTGTATGGTCGCATTTCTTCAGTAGCCTCTTCACCGACTTCACCATACTCTCTGCCATTCCGTTTGATCGTGGGTATCTAGGGCTACTGAAGGTGTGTTTGAATTGCCATGTCCTTGTAAATTGTCGGAAATTGTGGGCACTGTATTGACTTCCATTGTCCGTTACGAGTTCTTCTGGTGTTCCATCTTTCAAAAAGCAATCTTTCATAATGTTGATGACCGTTGGTGAGTCTGCTTTAAGTTCGTATACTTGCGACCAAAGTGTGTAATAATCTGCGATGACCACCCATTGCTTTCCTCCATGATCAAAAAGGTCGGAGGCAATCTTCTCCCATGGTTTTGTCGGTATTGCGTGTGGTTTCAGCCGTTCTAGTGGCTTTGATGGTAGTATTCTTGCACAGGCTTCGCATTTTCTAATCATTTGTTCGATGTGATTGTTCATACTGGCTCCAGTTGGGTTTAGGTTATAGTTGGTTTTTGGTGGTAGTCTGCGTTGTGATAAGGCTTGGATCAACTCTTCTTTTTTTTCCGTTCTTTTCTTAGGTGACTCATCCCTTCCTTTGCCTTTTCTGTTACACGACATATTTCCTCTGCTTTGGTGAGTGTTAATTTTGCGTCTGCAAGAGGTTTTTGGCGTGTGCTATCCTCCTTTATGCCACCCACTATTCTGTCTCGTAGCATGGATCGGTAACATTGTACGCAAAAATTACAGTTTTTGCTTAAAACTTTTATGTCGGCCAGAAAATCGTCAATTCTTTCCCCATCTTCCTGGTGTCTTTGGTGGAACAAGTGTCTTTTTTCATTGTCTCGTTAATAATCCCTTTCGCAAATGTCTCAAGTTTCTCAATAATTAGTTCTGGATTTTTCTTTTCTGTTAGGTTGAATGAGTCATAAACATGTTTGGTTTCTGTTGAGAAGGTGTACCGTAGCATTGCACTCTAGTATTCTTGCAGATTTTTAGTCGCTCCGTTAACATTTCATACTCGAACTCGTTGTATCTTCCTACGCTTAGGTCCAAATTAAGTTGATTTAAAAATTTTGCCACCTCAGAAATCTTAATCCTTTTTTCTTTGTGTATACTAGTGGTCTTTAATGATTTTTAAATCGATCCTACTAGCAGCGCCATGTTATATCTTCTAACTTAAAGACGTGTCTCTATATAGTTGGGATCGACGTAAGTAAATACAAGTGTAAAATGGCGGATAAGCCGCGCATTTTATATATACTATATGCATATATAACAGACAGTTTTCCATTAAAATTTTATCATAATCGTAGTATACTATATATGCTCTTAATTCATCATAATTATCTGATTAAATATTTGACCAATTCTTTAAGAAATTAAGTGTTTGACTTTCTTTTTATAACAGCTAAAGTTATTTTTTACGCTATAATAATAGTTCTTACCTTAGTTTTCAAAGTTGCTAGTTCTAAAATTTTCAACAATTTTCAGCCTTTAGGTTTCTTGTAAAGTCAAGATAGTGTCGTTTGGATATCCGTACTGTTGTTGTCCATATAATTTAGAAATGGATTGTTAGAAAAAAAAACTCATGAAAAGTTACATATGGAATTTGCATTTTATTTTCTATACTCTTCTTTTTTTGTGTAGAAAACGAAAATGGATCACAGAAATAGTGTTTGTACTCGCTATCCTCGTGTCTCCAAAATGGGCCGGGGATAACCAATGCTGTCGGAAAGGAGAGTATCTTAATACCATCTTCATAAACAACGGAGAAAACAGATGTTATATATCGAAGAATGGTTGGATATGTCCCTCCATGTCTAATTTGTTCCAGCGTAACATTCCTCTGAACGATACGTGTGTCTGTGTACAAGAGGATGCTGACAATTTAACTGGCTCCTTTACATTCAATAATCTTCGAAACTTTAAATTAACAAATAACCGGGACGAAAGCCCAAGAGTATCGTGCCTCAACTCCACCGGCAGTCTTACGTTCAGGCACTCTCAAAACATTTCAGTGAAAAGCTTTAGCTTTCAAGGTTGTGGCGACGTCGTGCCTACGGATACACGACGACGAATTTCTTCAATATTTCATTTCGAAGACTGCAAGGACATTCACCTTGATGACGTCAGTATAACAGGCAGCATAGGTTATGGATTGCATTTTAACGAATGTTCGGGCGATATTGTCTTAAATAATATGGTAATCCAGCGAAATCGTCTTTCTCCAGTGAATTCGTCTGAACTCCTCTACGGGGGAGGGATCGTGTTTCATAGAAACAAAGAGGGAGATCCAGTCAACCTTAGGTTTATTTTATGCAGTTTTTCTACATTGAACGCCTACAAACCAAGTCACATGGAGTATGACAATCAGCCTTTTGGGTTTGGTGGCAGTGTTTATCTGCTCTTCAACAAAACATACTACAATCAAGTTGAGTTTTCCAATTGTTCTTTTGAAGAAAACATAGCTGTTTTTGGTGGGGCTTTGTATATAACAATTGGTAAGGAGTCGAAACACAACTTAATATCATTTAAAAAATGTCAATTCTACGGAAATAAAGCTAACCGATCAGGGGGCGCGATTGAATACGATACGGAAGAGTACCCGTACATCAGCAACAATACCATGAAAATTACACACTCTACCTTTGGCGAAAATCAAGCCGGTGATGTTGGTGGGGCCTTGTGTTTCCGGAAAGACCGCGACTTCCATCAAATTCCTACAGATGACAGTTACTACCGAACTATTCTGGACACCTGCGTATTTACGAATAACGCCGGAAAACTTGGTTCTGCTGTTTACCTCGACGATACTTATGTTCTGGTGACATCCGAGCAGAACAGAGACAGTTGGATAATGGGTAACAATAAATTTAATTTTCTTGGGATAAACGGTTTTGCTGCTGTTTTTTCCTACAGTTCCGATATCAAAGTTGAAGGTGTTTTAAAGGTTACCTCAAATTACCGAACCGGTATCGCTCTAGATTACTCCTTTTTACGAGTGAACGGAACAATAAACTTTGAAAGAAACACTGGTAACTACGGAGGGGCATTGTCCATGTACCAGGAGTCGCAGATAATACTGCTTGACAAAGCCGAAGTTAATTTTATTAATAACCATGCCATAAAAGGAGGTGCTTTATTCGTGCAGTATGAAGAGAAACCTGTCAGAACATTCACCGTCGACGGGTTTTTGACGTATCGCTGCTTCTACGAGCAACATCAAACATCCCAAAGGAAATCGCTGATGCATTTTATCAACAACACGGCCTCAATCGATCAGGGTGAGGCCGCTTACATTACAACACTCAAATACTGTGACCACCACGAGCTATTTTCTTCGATGAACTTCAAAATGAATGGTGGCTTACGTGCCGTAAATACTGACGCTCAAAACTTAACGTTGCATAAAGAAGACTGGAAGGACATTTACCCGGGACAGATGATCAAAGCAAACGTGACTCTTCGCGATGAACTTAACAACAGAGTGTCTTCCATAGTAACAGTTTCCATTAGCGACAAGGAAGACAATGTAGCAATAAATTACAATTACAAACGCTTTTTGGTTGTCAAGGACCAAATCCGTTTTTCTCTAATTGGGAAATCGAGTCAGTTTAACTTGACAGTGACTGTGGTAAATTGGAATGCGCCGTCCAAAACAATCAGGACGAGGATGGAGCAGTGTGCGTTCGGTTACTGGTATAACGATCAAACAAGTATGTGTGAGTGCTCCCAGAGCAACAAAATAACGCAGTGTGATGGACGTGATATCTACTTGCACAAGGACTTGTGGGTTTTCGACAACCAAACCGACAACATCCACGTATGTCCTCAATCCTACTGCAATTGCACCAAGGGCTCTAATCCAGATAGATTAGACTGCCTATATCGGCCGGATAGTCAGTGTGCTGCAGGCCGACATCAAGATGTATACCTGTGCGGCAAGTGTAAAACAGGCTTTGCCGTTGGTCTTGGAGGTGAAACGTGCCTGCCTTGTGTATCATCCTTTTGGGAGCGTTACGGTATTCTTTGGATATTGCCGTCAATCATGTTGGGGACCTTCATCGTTGTTTTGTTCTTCATCAAGATCGATATTGACGTTTATACGAACTACTTAAACGTTACTTTCTACTTCTACCAAGTCGTTCCGTTGTTGTTCAATACCGTGAATCTGCGGACGCAACCGGTCATCATCATCCTGATCCACCTGTTCAACCTAGAGGGAGTCGGTCTCCAAAGTGCGCGTGGATTCTGCGTCCTTGAAAGTTTCACGCAGCTGGACAAACAGTTCTTCAACTACTGCTTCCCCTTGTTCGCCTTTGTGTGCGTCTTCGTTGTGTTCATGTTAGGGAAGAAATTCCAGAGATTCAACTTTCAATCGAGTAATTTTGGCCACGTGGTCCTTTTCATCATGGTCTGGGCGTACGGAGACATTGTTCGCGTCACTGTCCAGATTCTCAAATACGCGGTGATCGGTGATACCAAATACGTGTTTGTCGAAGCCAACGAGGTCTATTTCGTGAGCGAGAAGCATTGTGTTTACGCAGCGATAGCCTGTATCGTGACCCTTTTGGCATTATTATTCCCGGTGATGTTGGTCTTTCCATCGCCCATCATTGCCAGGCTGCCGAGGCTAAAAGCGATATTCGATAACAAGTACTTTTTTAAAGAGAACTTTGTCAGCCAGCTTTTTGTATCCTATTACTTCGTTTGTCGCATCGTCCTGTCGATCATCGCCACCGTCAGTTTCACGGACAAGATTGGCTCGCAACAGACTGCTCTTACTTGCGTTTCAGTCATCGTGTATCTGGTCTTCTTGATGGTCACGCCATACGACGAGGAGTATAATTACCTGAATTATTTTGACGGCGCGGTGTTGTTCTTATTGACTAGTGTGGCCCTCATTACGAGCCGGCTTGGGGGCTTGTTGCCTGATCACCCTCACATCGTGATGTATAATATCATACTGGACATCGTATTGACGCTTCCCTTTCTTTGGGTGCTCGGCAATTTGTTGTTGAGGGGTAGCAGATACCTACACACTAGGTATAAGAACCGCAAGCACAGTACGTATCCTGCACTACAGTATACTCTCTTTTAGTGAGACGCCGGTCAAGGGACCGAGATAAAGTGCATTACTAGCGGGCGTATCACTTAACCGAATGCATCAATTGGGTAACTAAATCCAAGGGACCTGGAAAATTTCGTACTAATAAACGGGCATCCTACTTGCCCGGTATGTCACTTAACGAGAGTATACGGTAGTTCCTTTACTCACACTATTTTGAATCAACCAACCATTCAAATTTTTTTATGCTCGACAGTTTGTATACCTATTTTTCCTCGATTATAAATTAAATCAGGAACAGCAAGGTTGTGAAACCAAAGCGGTCGCGCGGTGTCACTCCCTGGAAAAACACTATTCATCCTATAAAGATTTATGGAAAATTCAGTACGCCTACCATCATTCTCATAAAAGAAACTTTTTTTTGCTTTTCTTTTTTCCAGAATTAAGAATTGTTTCGGTTCTCATTCATTACTACGAACATTTTATTTTTATCGCGAATTTTAACCCATTATGTCGGCACGAATAAATTGCACGTGAAAACTTTCATCACACAACACACCTTATTTCTTTTTCGTTCTTATTTCAGAATCAGCGAATGTTCCGGCAGCCGATTGTGACAGGTTGGTGGTGGACGATGGTGATGGTGATGGTGATATTGATGAGTTTGATGTAGAAACATGAAAACACGTAAAAAAAAACAACATCTTTATTTCATTTTATATACCGTATACTCCGGTTAAGTGATACACCGGTTAAGTAGGACGCCCGTATATTAGTACGAAATATCCGGATCCAATTGGATTTCTTACCTTATTAAAGCATTCAGTTAAGTAGTACACAGAGGCGGATCTAGAATGTAGCAAATACATGCGAAGGAGAGTGAAAATAAAATCTTGTACTATTTCTCACTGTCATCACTGTATTTTTGCTCTCCTACGCATGTATTTGCTACATTCTAGATCCGCCTCTGGTACACCCGTTTAAGTAGTATGCTTTTCCTCCATCTCTTGAGCGTCCCGCTTAACGAGGATGTACTGTATGACGTAATCTTTCAAAACTCGAGGAAACTTTCTATTGTTTTTACTAATACTTGTTTTGAATACAGTATGTATCTATAAAAATAGGACCTTGTTTACAAAAGAAATAATGATTGTTGAACAATGCTATGACCAAATCAAAACTTTTATTTTATTTTATTAAATGCATACTGTTTTTGCCACAAGAGCAAATTACGTCATGTAAATTTTGAAAACCAGAGAAAGAATGATTTTGAATTAGAGAATAAAATTAGAGAGAGCTCCTATCCCATTAAAAGGAAGGTAACTTTTTCCAAAAACAAAAAAATTTCAATACGTACCAGATTAAGGGACCCAGTTAATAGTATTAAATATTCCCTTTTGGCAAAAGTTACCAATGTTCGACGGCAATAACCAAAGGTGCTGTTTTATTATACACTTCGATAATCATTCCCAGCTGGCGCAGGGCGTTGAAACAACGCTATCATAACGTCATTTTGACGTCGTTCTAACGTCATGTGGACTGGTCACCATTAATAATGGGAAGAGGTGATCATTAAAAATTAAGATATTTTTCATCAATTTCTGTTTTTTTATAAGAAACTAACCTATAAGAAACAGTTGAAACATTGGAAGCAAAAAAGCATTTTATAGAATATTTTCTATAGATCGTTTTTACAAGCATTAAAACGAGATTTAAAGTAGCTTTAAAACCTTCAAAATAATTCAAAAAATGGTTAAAACTACAAACAAGAAATAGATTAAGGAAGTTTTTAGACTTTACATTAAAATTGTCAAATTTCAGTCTGATAATTAGGTTTATAACAAACTTTAGGGTTTTCTAAAAAGACAATATCAATAGAATTTGTTTTATATTTGACGGTATTATTTTTATGCATTGCATTAGTTTTTTTATGCTAATAAATTTTTATATTAAATTTTTATAATAAATTTTTATTGTTTCTTTACATCTTTTTCGTCTTTCGGCATTTGCTTCTTTTTAATCGATTGCATGAAATGTAGAAACTGATTTTTGTATATTAACTTTGCAAGAAATCGAGAAATCGAGAAATCTTTCTCCTAACGTACGCCTCGTCTTCCGATTTAGGTATTTAGTTTCTTGATTTATTTTACAGGTGACGTTGCGTACCAGACAATTAGATCGGCTTTTTCAAGTTGCCCGACATTACCTTTAAGGGAAGAAAAGAAATTTTCCACAAAGTTATTTTCGCTAGGACCTAAAAAAATAACTGCTGTGAATAACAAACAAACTGTGATTTTTGATCGCGAAATTTAACTTATTTTTATCCAGTTAATATATTGGTGTTTAGAACGAAACTTCAGAACAATATATAAATAAATTCACCAACAAACAAACAAACAAACAAACAAACAAATAAATAAATAAATAAATAGTAAATTGTTACCCCGTTTTCGCACAATCAGCAATATGTATGAGAAAGCGCAGTAATCGGAAAACTAATTCCGTGAAATTTGATGACTTCGACCAGGTCAAATAGGAAAGTTTCTTCCTGTGAAAATTTCTTACCTTAAGGTACATAGGCTATATAACTACTTCTTGTCAAATAGTAATAAAGAGATGTACGTTAGAAGGGCGTTAAAAAAAGTCTATGAGTAGGAGAGCAAAAGGCGGCAATTACCTGATAAGAAACACTACAAGATAGTAGATACACTCTCCTTCGCAGATGTTGCCCGCCCTCTAAATCCGCCTCTTTCACATGTTAACGGATATTGTTTTTTTTCTCTTTTAGATGAATAAATAAAATAGAATGTTCAAGAAAATCAATATCGCCGATGTGTTTTTGTTGTTATGCACTTCAGTATGGGGTATATCCGGCGATCCCGGTGATTGCTCGCATTACCAGACTATTATTGAGGTGCATAAACGTTCAGAGGGCAATCTAACTAGTTGTACAACAAGCACTGGCCCCGGTATCCAATATAGATGTGCAACATTGCAACAGGCTATCGAATTAAAGAAGTGGACAGACACATGTATTCGGATTCTGGATGAAAAGGCGGAACTCACCGAGTCTCTCTCCATATCCTCTGCTTCCAACTTCAAAATCACATCCGCCACCAAGACCATACTAAATTGCTCTGACGAGAATTCCGGTCTTTCCTTTTTTAGCAGTCTCCACGTTACCGTAGAGAGCATCACTTTTATTACCTGCGGACACACCCAAGAGATGACCTGGCATGTACAAGAAGATAAAAATAACGTGAAAAGTGAGCAAGTGAATGTGACCACGACGCTCTTTTTTGAGCAAGTCGAACACATGGCTATCGAAAATTGTTGTTTCGTCAATCATCGCGGCTACGGAATCGTTTTGACCGACTGCAACGGAACAATTAAACTAGAATCCCTTGATTTGAATGGAAACCGGCCGGTCAAGTTTGATTTTCCTAGTAACAGCTTTCCGGAGAGATTGTTTGGCGGCGGTTTGCTATTCCAACATATTTCAAAGGAAACGATCCGTGATACTAATTTGGTACTGAACGATACCTGGTTTCAACACATGAAAGGTTTCAAGGCCGTCAACAACTCCGTTCATGTGAGCAACGACTACGAAGAAACAAAACCTTTTGGACTTGGCGGAAGCATCTGCATATATTTACTGAACAGCAGGAACACGTCAGTGAGGATGGCTGGTACCCTGATACACACAAGCTATGCGCTGTATGGAGGGGGTATGTACATCGCACATGGTTTTCAATCTTCTAATAGTTCCATCGACATTGACAAGCCCAGTATTACGAACAATACAGCCGAGATCTCTGGGGGTGCGATTGACTACTATACCGAATATTACCCTTATGAAAAAAACAACAAGCTAGTGTTGAGAAACGGCCGAGATATGGATTTAAATCTGGCACGCAATGGTTTCGGCGGTGGTATGAATCACCGGAAGCGCCGCAATACCGGAACAAGACCGCCGGTGTTTTCTATGAAGTATATCAAAACGTTCGTCAAATTGTTCCACGAGATCCAAAACAACAATGCGAAACTCGGCTCGGCATTCTTCTTCGATGATGCCTACGTGGAGTTCGAGGGCCCCATTGATATTTACAGCAACGGCTACTTAGGGCTGCCGGAAGGATACCAAAACTACGGAGCAGTTTACGGCCACAAAACCCATCTTGTTGTGAAGAATAACGTGTACGTCCGGCAAAACAATTTTACCGGAATAGTTTTGGATTACTCCTCTCTGCATGTGACCGGGAATTTAACACTGGAAAACAACCAAGGTGTCAATGGAGGTGGAATGGCGCTGTTCGAGCAGTCAAAGATACACATAACCGGGAACGAGTCGAGGCTTTTCGTAAACGGGAATGAGGCAAACCGAGGCGCTGGACTCTACGTTCATTTTAATTCGCCGTACCTTTATCTTTGGAACTTGAATTTGCTAGAAGTTTATGATTGCTACTTCAAATTAGAAGACTGGGACATCAAGCAAATTTTCTTCGACCGCAATAAGGCGAAAGACGACGAAGGAAATGATATATTTTCTACGAGTTTGAGACCCTGTAGCAAACCTGGTGAAGAATTACGTAAGTCCTTCTCTTTTACCTTAACTAACCCAGAATGATGTTGTGTGTGCGTTGATATGACGTCAAAATGACGTTGTAATAACGTTGTTTTGACGTCATATCCCGGGAGCAGGAAAAATAATTGACGTTTATCACAAAGAATAGTAAATGGGTATATTTGGATCTCAAAGTGATATTTACTTTTGTTTTATTTAAATAGAAAATCAAAAGAAATGAGAGAATTTTTCTCGCAAGGTCTCGCTACTGCAACTGCGATGGTTGATGTCGCGCAATGGTGAAAGCAAACTATCGCGCAGTATGGAATAAGTGCAATAGTAGGTTTCTTATAAAATGGTAGATGCATTGATTTAATTTTAACAAATAGACCTCTTAGCTTTAAAAAAAGTGTCCCGATACAGTTCCGAAACAAGCTCGTAAACACCGCTATTCAAACTTCAACATTTCCGCAAAGTTTAAAGTGTGCTAGGGTCACTCCTGTTTTCAA
>JAUEKX010118948.1:0-12008 GCA_031834005.1 Dendronotus venustus
ACAATGGCATTTTAGCCTACATTTCGATTTGCCATTCCGACATCAGCAGTTAAAGGGTTAATAAAAGTATCATAGTTGGGAAAAATATGTGAAAACCTTCGACCTCAGATTTGCGTTGTTCTCACTTAAAGTCGTATTTCAATTCATCTAATATAATTTAAAAGAAAAATTAGATATTAAAGATACAGATATCGGCACTTTGGAAAAATAGAAACAAAATATTAAAAACAAGAATACATAATCTATATTAATCTTCTAAATTGATCTAAATAATCTTCACTCGCATTAATCTATTCACATATTCATGATAAAATATATACATAAAAATTTAAAATCAACATCTCATTAAAAAATATACTTTTAATAAACTAACTTTAAATTGAAGTAAAACTTTATTTGGAAGACTAAGTATGTTTCTTATATACAGTATCTCCGTTCAAGTTAAAGACTTCCTCGTGTAATCTTACATATATTATTTAATTATCAATAGTTTCACGTAGACGACTTGTTACTCGCTGATTTTTCCCCTTATGAATGATTAAGGTTTGGTTATAAATACGTACATTTATATCAAGACTTAAAAATCTCTCTACAAAAAGATTACCTCATTATAGATGTCATTATTTCCGTTCTGTTATATAAAAAACATACCATTGCTCTAGGCCAATAAAAAACACAAATCTAACGGGATAATTTAAAAAATATAAACTGCAGGATCCAACGCACATTGAAGCGTACAATAATTTTCATAATTTTCTATCTGAATGTAACTACTTTCGATGGCACATTTTCAAACCTATAAAAAACAATCATGCCATTTATAATTAGTAATATGAGCTTCTTACAGGTACTATTTACGTGGATTTATTTTCGAAAATAAAAAAAATAAAATATATATATATATATATATATTTCTGGAGTGAATAGTTTTATTTCTTCTAAAGAGTTTTCTGAAGTTTTTTAATTTTTTTCAAATAATCTTGTGAACAATAATTTTGCAAATGAAAGAAATCGTGTTTCACTTATGCTTAGTTTACCAAATGAGTAGTTCATTTCACAGAATCACCAAAATTCGCGAAAATAAGTTCTCTGTACAGTAACATGAGATAACTATATGTGACTCCTGAATTTACTTTTGAAACAATAATGCCTCATTTTGATGATTTGTCGTAACATGTACCATTTCTCAAAATAATGTTGTTTAATAGTTTACTTATGTAGGTCTTTTGGGAATGAATTAAAAAGGTCGATATTTAACAAAAAACCGGAAACTTACCGACTGAGTTTAAACAAAGGTTTCTGTGGTTCGACAACTCCAAGTTTCTTATTTCTACGAAAAGAAAAAAGAAAATGTATAATTGAATGTTTATGGTAAATAAAAAATATATTCACACATAGTAAAACTTTATAGCGCACTGTTTTCCTTAGTTAGAAAGAAAATCAAACTCTATTCTTTTAATATTTAACGAAGAAAAGACTTAAATAATTATATTATACAATATACTTCAGGATTGAAATAAGAGCTAATTTTTTGAAACTTTTACAACATGTATTATTCGAATAAACCACGCTCTAAAATAAATATTCTTGGTTATTATTATCAGTTTAAAAACCGTAAATACTACTAGCCTAGAAAACAAAATAAAACAAACATAGAACCCGAAATTAGTCTTATGTTAGAATGCTTATATAAAGCGTTCATTATGCAAAAGAAAAATTCCCCAAAAAAGGCAAGCGAGAAGCAAAAACAAAAAAAAAGTATTATTGAAATCATAAATATGGTTATACTTTTTCTTCAACATTCCTCGGTCATGTGAAATCTTTTCTTTAGCAGTTTTTCTTTCATCCAACTAAAATAGAAAGAAAAAAAAAAGGAATTAGTAAGTTAATATTTTTTTGCTTTTTTGTTTTCATAAGGAACATTCATTTTGATCTGAAGTTCACGCTCATGCGTGGTTTTTGTTGTCATTATCTGGCAGAATTTATCATAAAAAAAAGTGTATAAAATAGAAATTTTCTCACTAATTCTTTTTGCCTGGTCAGGTTTCTTTCGTTCATTTCATTGAGAAAGTCATTTTGATATTTGAATGAAAGTAAATTTGTCATATCACCTTCCTCCAATGATTTCTTGGCAACTCTTCGACAAAAGGAAAAGAAAAAATATACCTAATAAACCTACACACCAGAAAATCTCTGCAAGACAAATTTCAGCCAAAATGTTTAACTTTAACAGAATTTCTTTTGTTTTAGTAATTATTTTCACTTACTTTCTCCTTCAGAAACTCTTTTGTAACTCGACTTGATTATTTTTTATTTATCTACTTCTTTTTGCTTTAAAATTTCAAACTCAAAGTTAACGTTAGCAAAAAAATAAGACCAAATTTTGACAACAAATTTTCCCAAAACAAAAATTAAATTAGCCATTTTCGCCAATGTTTTTTTCGACTGAACTTTTTCCGCCGAACTTTTTGGCTTTTATGGTTAGTGTAAAAACTTGAAAAAACAGGCATTTTAGCATCTATTTTATATTTTACTATATATAAAGAAAGGTTTACTTAGCTGCCTATACACTATAGTGGCATAATTCTCTACACGTGTTTATGATTATTTAAAAATAAAAATCTACATGAAAAATATAAGTAATAAATTGTTTTAATTATATCAAAGGGATAACGTATTAAAGATAACAATTAAATTATTTATATTTTAAAATACTGCTCATTTTAATGTTTAAATCACTGAAAAAAAGAAATAGCACATTTTTTTTATAAGAATATGACAAAGAATTCTGAGCCTTTAATGTGGTTATAGTGTGGTTTAGAGCCTTTTACTTAGATTAGATTAATTTTTGGAATATTTTCAGCCTTTTGAAATAATTTCATACAAGTTGTGCTTATAAGTGTTATGTTAATAAAAAGAACAAAAGAACAATTGTCGGAATAATTAAAAAACAACATGAAAATATCACGAAAATAATAAAACATGGTTTGGAAAGAATTTTTGTATAAAACTTACAAAGGGGGTAATTTAAAATCTGACTTCTTTTCAGGAGCCGATTTTCCTTTTCGATTCTTTTTCTTTCCTTTTACATCGTGACTACCATCTCTAAAAGTCAATATAGAAAATTTTTGGAAAAAGTTGAGGATTAGAAAAGCAGAAAATCAAATACTATATAAAAATATTACAATAAAAAGATAACAACTGTTAAATAAACTAATAGGAGGTCCAAATAAGGTTCAGAGGAGGGGATTGGTTAAAAATTTAACAATATAAGCGAAATAAAGTCCTGAGTACACATACTGACCTGTTCCATGTCGATAACGAATCAAATCCTAAAAGTGGTCGAGGTTTCTGGGTATCATTTGAGTTGATCGAACTTTGAACATGTTCTTCATGCCCATACCATTCCGGTGTTTCATATTGGTGCCTAAAATGCAAAGTGATTGGAATATGGAGTATTATATTAAGTGGGTAAATAAAACTATGCTCAATAGGAGGAGGGAGGTATATAATATAATTGCATTCTCAAAAAGTTGATCTGCTTCGCTGGTAACTATTGCTTGCAATATCTGATTGGCTAAATGTTTTGTGCTTTTTATAAGCTTTTTATTAGCTTGTTATTGTTTATCAAATGACACATTTTAAAACGGCTGTCTATACCAGGCTGTCTTTTCATCTTCGCTTGCATTTCATTTCCAAAAACCATGGATTTCCAAGATAATTATAGATAGACAATGAGGGTCTTGTCTATTTAACCACGCTTATCTACAAGCAGATACGTATTTCGGGTAAATATTTGCATATTGGCTTTCACAAAAGGACAAGAATTTTTTACTTCCCTTGCAAAAATTTATTCAGCGCAAAATTGATTAAATAGAAAAACTATTACGTTTGATGATTTTCTTCCTCTTGTGGCTTCTCATTAACATCTTCATCATCAAACCAATCAACTCTGGGATATGGAACTGGCGAAGATGGTCTCTGTTGGTCTTTAAATCTCAGAATGTCTTGTTTTAATGAAAAAAGAAAGTAGTTTAAGTTTTATTATAGATGATGTTACATTTGAGTAGAATATTTAACATAACACAAGTATCATGACAATAAGACATGTTCATAATTATATTTTTATAAAATTCATGTTATAATATTATTATTTTGGTTCAATCTGAAAAATATTCCTTATAATTCTATAGTTTTAAAAAGGCCTTATTATACACCTTATATTCTTATATATTATTACACAGTTCCAGTAGGTTTTTGTAAACAAGCCACAATTAAAAAACCACATTAAAACTTCTTGTTGACAATTAATAATGAATTTACTTTTTCTTTCTCCAATTTTTGCAAGCTTCACATATTCGCTATCAGTATCACAGATCCACTTTCTTAATGAATAATTATCTGGACCTCCTGTTTGTTGGTCAGCATCAGCTGTTGAAAGACCAGGGATCTGAGACATTGATGGTAGCCCATCTGAAGCTGGTTTTGTATTCACCTTACTTGGCGCATGATAATACCAATCTTTAGAAAATGAAAAGCACATTATTTAAATTTGTTCAAAATCTTTGATATCTACTGTTCAGCATTTGACTTTTCATTTTTAACCAATGAATTTTTTTAAATCTACAATTATACTCACAATTTTATATTAAGCCTATTATTAAAATTATTTAGGAGACACCTTACAATGTTTTCCTAAGCTTGTGAATACACTACACTATACAGAGACAAATATAATTTTGATATTATAAATTTTAATAGTGCCTTCTTCATATTTATATATATATATATATATATATATATAGGACAAATCACAAGAGAAAAAAGAGTGAGTGATTCTTGGTACCCCAAAGAATAAAAGGTATTTTAAAGTTGTTAACTATAAAAATAGCCTGTATAATAAAATCTACACATTACCATATATTACTTTAATTAGCAATAACTTTTATGGATTTGTCAGTATTATGATTTTTGCCATATATATATATATTAAATAAAAAGATGTTGACATGGAAAATCCCTTTAAATTCTGTTATACATTATTTAATACCTTGTGTTCCAGTTTTACTTTTAATGACACTCTTAGTAGACATTTTGAATTTATTGATAAAACAATACTGCTACCAAATTTATTGCTCTCATTTTTGCTGAAATGATAGATACATAAGAAAAAGATAGTTCAATGATAACAGCAAATATATATATATGCATATCATATTAAAAAATTTTTTACTTAGGGTCATTGCCAAAAGATTTTCATATTTTTTAGTACTTTACTACTACTCATAGGAGCATATGTTGTTAACATATATAATTGAAATTCAAAGTCATTGTATTGTTTCATAAACTTTGTGATTAATTTATCAAGTCTCAAGGCCATTTGGGACATTTTTGTTTTATGTCCTTTAAGGATCCTATTATTAAACAATTTACCCCTATTATCATCATATGCTCCTATTTTCCACACTCTCGGAATCTTGAAAACGAATGGAGAAAAATAAACAAAATTTGTGCTAATTCAAGCTTTAGCTGTAATCAAAAGAATATCCAAAAGTTATGTTTACTAATTCATTTACTATTATTACGATGTTTGACCTGTAATATGTTTAAGCTGATAATTAGGGGCATCTATCTTACATGGATTTTGGTGAGATCTACAAACATCATTAAAGTTGATGAAGCCATAAAAAAAGTAATTGTACATGGCTATTATTACTTGAGCAACACCTTGCCTCTCGACTGGAATATGCAAAAGTAAAAAAACAAAGAACCTTTTATATTCACTATCGACTGTCGTAAAGTTTACTTGGTATGTTAAAATCTGGTGGGTGAAAACAAACATATTTTTTAAGCTTTTTACAGTGAAACTCCCACAAAACATGCCTTTGTAAATTAATCAAAATAATATCAATATTGGAGATGTGGCCAGAATATTATGTATATATTACCTATAATATCAATTCTAACCAAATACATTCTTTGTTTGAGTGAGCAGGTATACTTTTTTTCTTAAAATATTAAGGACTTAAATTAAGAATTTAAAGAATACAAATAAGACGAAATGCAACCTCTTTGTTTGTTTTGGTTCAAATTTCAGAATATGCACACATAAAGCAGCTAGGAAGTAGGGATCATTTTTTAAAAGACAGGTAATCAGAAAAGACCTCATCAATTCTGCGTAAAAATATCTTTAAAATGTCCAGCCCAGAACCTGGTAGTTGTCGTCTCTCGTCTGTTGTCTGTTGTCTGTTTGTTGCATGGATCACTCCACTGCCATTTTGAAATAAATAAACAAATATATAAACAATGCTCTGATTTCCCATAGCAAAGTTGTGCTAAATTTTTTAATGTGAAAAAGTTATATAAAAAAACAAGTAAAAAATAATGTTATTATATAAATAAATGAATAAAATCGAAATAAGAAAATGAAGTTAAAAAACAGAAATATCTAGTATAAGAAATGATCAAATTATCAAAAATGATCTTGCATATGCTTTTTGCCATGATTGCAAACTTAGCTTAGCCTCCAGCCCATTTTATTTTCGCATATTAAAGATTCACAGGCTGTTTTTGAAGTCAAAACAAAACAAATGCTGTCAAAAGAGTATCAAAAGTGAATGAACAGCAGGCTGCATGGTCATCAGCCATGTGAATAAGCAACACTTGGACCAAACTCTAGGGGTATGCTATGCTTATTATACATTTTTTTCTGGCACTTCAAAAACTGAAAAACTAGCTTTGCCTTTTTTAGGGTTTAGTGGTATATATATTTTGTGTTAATGACTTCCAGGTGTTAAGACAAGGTTATATTTGATTCCAGGGGGATAGGCTGTTTCTTTCAAGCAGTGATTCCAATATTAAGCAGTTCGGGACATAAGAGCAAAACTGCAATTAGTTCTGAAAACGGAAACAATTTCTTGAACAGGAAATAAATATATATATATCTTAAAAACTGTTTCAAACTGTGTACAAAACGGGTAATGATTGGCATTTTCGGCAATTTTTTTTTTCAATATTTTTTTCTTGTTTGGCCGCAAGGATGTCTTGAAGACCGCAACTTGAAAGTTTTACCAATGAATCAGCATAAAATTCTGAGTGAATTCCATGTGGGATTTTTATTTTCTATGTGGGGTTTTTAATAGAGCTTAATTATTATGCTAAGACCCTATTTATGCCTGGTGTGCGCAGAGTCTTAATAAAAAACAAGGTCAGTGAAGCGGATTATATATCGGCAATTATTTCTGGAAACGGCAATATTTCTCTGTTATACCCGAAATGGCAATTATATATTTCTGAAAACCGAAATATTTCCGAAAAGGGAAATAATTGTTGTTTTGATCTTATGTCCTGAACTGTTAAGTTTCCTAACATCAAACAAATTATCCAGGGGAGTCTACTTAGATTGTGCTTGATTTCCAGGGCGTAACACTAAAACTATCAGTTTTCCAGGGGGTATTTGTGATTTTTAAGTTAGTCCACCCCTTTTTCCACCCCTAAAACCTCTTTAAGATGTTTGGTTTTCCAGGGAGTGTCTGCAATTTCACAGTTTCATAAACTTAAATTAATTCCAAAGAGTATATATGTATATATGCATATATCGATATATATATTTCGATTTTCTCTTAAGATAAAATGTCTTGTCTTACAATAGAATTTATACAGAATATACAAAAATACTAAAAAACACCCTAGATAATAAAAAATTAAAAAAGCCTTTATGCATAATTATATATATAAACAATAAAAAAATTAATAATTGCACAGCAATTGCACAGCAATTGAGTTAGACTAATTTAATAGTCCTTAGAGAAATATTGAAGAAATATATAAATGAAATAAAATTAATTAAAAATTAATTTAAGCGGTAGGAACATCGTGGAGCAATGATAATGTAACAAATATGACCAACAATGTATATATCAGTTATGCATATTTATTTTTATTTTAAGAATATATTTCGATTCTATATGAATCATCATCAGCTAAAAACAAACAAATAAAAGCAGATTAAAAATATCTACAAATGTACATATTTACAGTGACAAACTTCTCACTTCAGACCACTGTAAATATGTACATTTGTAGATATAAATAACTGATACATTGTTACAAAAATTAATTATTAGCTAATGTACAAATCTTACTATGACAATGCCATACATGCTAATGTCAAAACACTTAAAAAGTCATTATTTTTGTATATTCTGTATAAATTCTATGTAAGACAAGACATTTTATCTGAAGAAGAGAAAATCGAACAGTTTTATAAATGGATGCTGGTTATATATATCTATTGATAGCTGATGAAGAAAAGGAAAATTTCTGCCAACTTGCAGTCTTTATTCTCTTTTAGTTTTATATATATATATATATATATTACATTTTTCAACATTTCCAGGAGCTGATAACAGATTTATTTTACTTCCAGGGGGTAATTTACTGAATAAAAATTTATTTCAAATTATGAAAAGTTTTGTCCACAACTTTTTTGGAGTACACCTTTATAAGAGACAAATAACATGGAAGTTAATAATAACACAAAATATACATAAACACAATAACAGGGGATAACTTGGGATGACCAATTTTCAAGAAAAATGTTGATCAGAAAAACACAATTTTAGATTGAAATTATTTTTTTGTGTTTGATATTTTACTTTAATTTAAAAATTAAATTAAAGCAAAATATCAACCGGCTTGGTTCAGAAAGAGGGGAAAATGGTCTTTGTAACATCCAACATGGTGTGTTTCTTTTCTGTTTTGTGCTGCATTTTTTGTAGAAATATAATTGAAAGTCCCAAAGGCTTAGTAATCTCAGGAAGATTAGATGTGGATGGAGGAAAAAATGAGGAATTTCATGGCTTATCTTGTGAACTAAAAGCAATTTTGGAGATTGCTAAAAACATTCATCAAATAACTTTTTGAGATATATATACATAAGATATCAAAAAAAATTTCTATGGAGGAATCCCTTTAAATCTTTGCTGAGAAAGTTCCATAATCCACTCCTTACCCACGTAACCTACTCCTTATTTTCAAAAATCCTAAGGATGGTACTTGCGTACCATTCACTTTTTATAAAAATTGGATTAACTCTGGCCTTAAATGATTTTATGTATTTAGTGTTTGGGGTTCATTGGCATTCAACCTTGTTAACGCGAAAAGTATAAATGACATTCTCCTATGTATATAAAGCACTAAATTGGGTGTAAAATGGCTGTGTTCACACTGTCCAAACTGGTCAAGTAAGTCCCAAGTGCAACTTCAAAATACCATATCTTCAAATTATTACAGCAGATGCACAGCTTAATTTCAGCAAAATCAACGTCGGGTTCACTGTTGACATGAAATCCTACCCTATTCTAAAACGGTTATCTTTCTTAAAGCTGATGCTGATCAAAGGTGAAATGAAAGTACTAAAATTGTAGTCATCCAGACTTG
This sequence comes from Dendronotus venustus, assembly GCA_031834005.1. Lineage (NCBI taxonomy): Eukaryota > Metazoa > Mollusca > Gastropoda > Nudibranchia > Dendronotidae > Dendronotus > Dendronotus venustus. The sequence continues at coordinate 9,442 of JAUEKX010118948.1, forward strand.
GGCTAGATCACCCAGAACACACTGAAGCTAAAGAGAAGAGTAATATACTTCATAGTCTTATTCTTTTTCTCTTATGAGAATAATATATTGTTTTGTTTCATACCACATGAACTTATTCTTAGAATAATGACATTCTCAGCGAAGATACGTGGGAAGATTCATCTTGTTATTTTGATCTAGTAAGAGTATATTGTTATTTAGACTTTCCCATCATTTTTTAGATGCAAATATCAACCATGAATTCAAAAGATATCAAGAAAAACATTGTTTATGTATCATCGCACGACTTCATTAATGTCTGTGATCTTCATCCAAAGATATTGGGTAGAGCATCCTTAGTTCATAACCTTATCAAGGCATATGACCTTGATGAGAAAATGGAAGTAGTTTCTCCAAGGATTTGCTCAAAAACAGATTTATTAGCTTTTCATACAAGTGAATTTGTGGAATGTCTTAGTAGTATTCAAAAATATTTTGAGGAGAATGTTGATGATAACCCTGGTAAAAAGGAATTCAATTTAGATTACTCAGATTTGATGGAAGATATCAATGTTGATATTATATCCCATGGATTAGGTTACGATTGCCAAGTGTTTCCCAATATGCTAAAATATGTTCAATGTGTTGTAGGAGCAACTTTAACTGCTGCTGATGTCTTGATGAAAGATCAAGCTGAAATATCTATAAACCTTAATGGTGGTTGGCATCATGCTCATATTGATGAAGTTGCTGGGTTCTGTTATGTCAATGACATTGTAATTGGAATACTGCATTTACAAAAAAAATTCAAGAAGATTCTATACATAGATTTCGATATTCATCATGGCGATGGGGTTGAGGAAGCTTTTAAGTTTTCTCAGAAAGTATTCACTCTTTCATTCCATAGATTGTCAGAGGGCTTCTTTCCAGGTACAGGAAGTATTGATGAATGTGGACTTGGCAATGGTAAACATTATGCTATGAATGTGCCATTAAAAATAGGAATACAAGATGAAAAGTATGAACTTGTATTTTTAAAAGTCTATACCCAGCTAGTTAGTGCTTTTGAGCCTGAGATTATTGTTTGTCAATGTGGAGCAGATATGCTTAATGGTGATCCATTAGGTGGTTTCAATTTAACTGAAAACTGTCTAAAAAACTGTATGCGGAAGATTGTTGAAACAAAAGTACCAATTTTGGTTCTTGGAGGTGGTGGTTATAATTTGCCGAATGCAGCGAAATGTTGGACTACTCTGATCGCTGATCTAGTAGATGTAAACATTGATGACAATATCCCCGAACATGAATTCCTGGAACAATATGGACCTGATTTTATCCTTTGTATTAGTCCTAGTAATAGGAAAGATGAGAATGATGATACATATATTAGAGAGATATTGCACAAGATCAGTGAAAATATTCAGGCTCTAGCACCTATTTCTGAAGATGACGAAGAGGAAGATGTTGTTGATAAGGAAAACCAAAACACTTCTAACAAAAGTGAAGAACAACAACAATTGGTGGATAAAGAATTCAGTTCTCCCCCTGCTAAGAAAAGGGTTCTAGAGAAAGGCAATTAATAAAGTTATTCCAGTTGAAAGAAATGTTAAGTAAAAAATAATGAAATTTTAAACATTTTTTATGGGGTTTATTGCTTTAGATTACTATTGTTTTTGTTTTTTTTTGTTAAATTTGAGGAGATGCGTTCTAATGAAAATTCGTTTAATATACTTTTTTAATAGTCATAATAAATTATCATATTTGGGAGGTAGGGAGAGGGAGGGAGGTGTGTGTTTTGCTCTTGAAATAGTTTAAAGGTTCTTCAGTTTTTCTCATTTGGTACGATACAATGACATAAAAGAATCTGAAAGATTTTGATTATTTTAATATTGAAGTTATTAATCTTTTAAATTTTAACTTTTATACTTTCCAATATTAAATATATTTTTTTTCAATTTCATCTAGATGTACTATTAGATAATTAGCCCAAATGAATTCCAAGAACTCGTTAAGCAAAACTACAGTGCTAGCTAAAGGTGTTTTGAAAAATGGGCTTTTGACTGGTCAAAACATTTTTAAAAACGGATAAAATGCAGTTGAACAATCAACAAAGGCCTTGACAGGTTCCATAAAACAGAAAGTGACTGAATCTGTTGATTTTGTTGATGATGCTCTTGGTGTATCTGAGGTAAGAAGACGCTTATTACACAATGCACTGTAGATTAGTCTGTCGTATTTGTATATGTTTTTTATTTTCAAAATTGTGCATACGACAGCAAAAAAATAAAGTATATTGAGTGGTGGCAGCCAAAATTTAGTCTGGCAAGCATTAGCTTCCTAACAAGTCTATTTTATCAGCTGTTTGTGGTTTTGTAAATGATGACCCCTTTTATAAGAAACAAATCTTTAATAACTTTATTTACTTACTCGGTAAGAAATTTAGAAGACTAATATTGCCATAAAATGGCTATTTTTCAAAAAAAAATTATTTTAAGGATAATCTAGAGAATCAAAGAAAAAAAACTTTTCAAATCTGCTAAATTAAATTTTCGCAAAAATCAACTTTACCCCATTTATTGTGATTAGTG
>JAUEKX010119058.1:0-12007 GCA_031834005.1 Dendronotus venustus
ACATCAAACGGAGATGATTTACAGAAAAAACAAAATCATCCCATAAAAAGGGAGTTGGGGCAGGGATAAGATTTGACAAAAGAGAGCATGACAGAAGACAGAGCAAGTGAGGGACAAGAGAAGATGCCGTCACAGCAACCAAGAAGAGATGCGGAAACTATGGACAGCAACACTCTTTAGTCGCCTTTTACCACACGCAGTTGGCACACGTTGGGGCTATTCTTGTATTTGTATTCAGGGAGCCCCCCGGAACCCACACTGTACGTACTGTATGCGATAATAAAAATAAAACCAAATAAACCCATTAAAATAAATACCAACAACCTATGTTCTTTGATGAAATGATTTCATATACACCAACAAAGGATTAAATAAATAGAATTAGGCCAATCAGAACTAGCCCGCGAGTATTCTAAACTGGAATAGTCTAAATCATGTTCATAGTAAGAAAAATCATCCTCTTTCTATTCTAGCCATAATTACATTCTAAAAATTGATCAATCGCATCAAATTCGTTTCAGAATGACTATTTGTGTCAGCATAGTGTGGCTAGGTACTTGGTAACTGGCAACCAAGCCTGAATGGTATTTCAGTGTACCCTATTCATTCTTTCATTCATTCATTCATCAGCGTCTCCAGTCACAGTTGGTGCGTTAAGGCAGTAGTTAAAACTTTTCTTTTTCTCATTTCCAATTACTTGGCTTAAATGTCCCATCCTGAACACTTTGCACTTTGCGTATATGCTTTTCCGTTTCCATGTGTATTTCCAGAGTTTGAGAAGTGAGGGCTGTTATCTGACACAGTTCACAGGCTATGGGTGTACGCCGATGGCTGAAGAGAAACGATAATGGAGACAATAGATAAAAATAAAATAAATGATGGCATTTAAATAGCGCATATCCACGATCTTCATCATGCTCTACGCACTTTACAGTGTTCAATTTATCCCCTGATAGACCATAGGAAACCAATTTATCCCCTGATAGGCCATGGGAAACTAATTTCTCAACTCCCCAGGGAGCATCAGTACAAGCAGCTGTTGAAAGCGTGCCGACATTACCATTCGAACAAGAATGTTTTTTAAAAGAGTTATTAAAGAATTAAACTACTGCTATTTCAGTATCCAGTTGCTATGCCAACAACTTCAATACCCAATAAACTATCTTAAGATCATCATGAAATTAGTGAGGGTTCTAAATCAGCTTTCTCTAAGACTAAGATGATTAATCAATTAATAACTTTTACTAACAAAGTTTCATAAATATGACAAATTTGAATGTTGTTTGTCTTTCAGAGAAAAAATTACCTGGATAGCTATCGCTTATCAAGCCTTTTCATACAAAACAAATACAGTGGAAGTCGAATTCAACGAGGTTGTCGGGACTGACGATATGATCTCGTTGTATGCGACCTTTTGTTATACGTGACGTCGGGTAGAACGAATAGTCGCATACAGGGATTGCAACTGGCCTCGTTGAATGCGACCTCGTTGAATCCGGCGCCCACTGTATAAGAATCTACTAACCTTTTGACAAATTCTTTCAAGTCTTCAATGTGTTTGAGGTAGTGTTCTTTCCACTGTAGAGATTTGACACACGGTTGTTCCTGGCTCATAGCCACAGGTTGGTGTAGAGCCAGCAATGTGTTGTCTTTGTCTGGGGCACCGCTTGCCTCGACTGGAATGACTTGGTCTGGAGGCAACTGGAAACGACAACAACCAACGGTTACAATACAATAAAACAACGGTCGCATTATCAAACTGTTCAAAAAGATTAAAAGTAAAAGGTAATGGCAAATTATGGCATTTATCTGCATAAGTATGAATTTATAAAACGATTTGCTTGTTTCATGCTGAACAACTATAAAAGCATGATGAAAAATCAACGACAAACTAATAACCAGTTTTATGACGGACAAAACCAAAAATACTGGAATAATATTTCATGGGGAGAATGAGACAATCAAGGCAAATATTCCACCAACCTGATTCCAATGATACGGTTTCCTGAAGATTTCGTATTCTACCGGCTCACGTCTCTTGGTCAACAGCCTAGCATTACAGAGATACAAAAATACAACAAAGTCAGATACAATAAAGTCTACGATAACGTCTTTGGCTTAACTCATTGGGCCCTGGACCTTAATTCCCGGTTTGTAGCTACACTACACCCTATAAATATTTAGCACCTTTGAATAATATGAAAAAAATGTTTAAACTCGTTTGGTCGTATTAAAACTTCCATACTTTGTGATGGCCATTCGCTTTTGAAAAGAATTTGATACTGCAGCCTCCCACTAAATGAACACTCACATTATGAGCAACTGTCTGGTCTGTTCCTGGTTGTATACAGTGTGGTCAATCCCCCAGTGGAACACCTTGCCATGAGTACATAAAGCATTGTTGATGGATTTCCTTAAGCTGTTGACCTAAAGAAAACATATCACAAAAGAAGAAAGAACAAAAATTAAACAAGATTTTGTATTAGATTATGATATTGCTAAAGATTGTTTTAATTTTTTAAAATGTAATCTTAGAAACCGATCAATAATGTTCTAATAAATATTATATTGAAATATAATTGAAACTTCAAATAGGCCTACCGACTATCATTTGGAGTTAATACATACATGCAGAGTTGTATGCTAATCGAAAAACACAATGAAGATGTAGGTGTTCAAAACTCAGAACAGTGGGGGTTTTTTGTTTGTTTTTGTTTGTTTTTTTGTTTGGGGGGGCGCGCTAATCTGATATTCAGGTCCAAAAAATTATTTGTTTTTTCAACATGAAGAAATCAATGCCTTTGTCCAGTATTTGATAGAAGGCATACTCTCTATGTCCAATGTTAGTATTAGTTTTTCCAAATGTTTCCCCCTTCGACGATATGACAAGTATATAAAAAATAAATTTCTCAGTATCAATTAAAAGTTGTCTTGAGAATATTTCTTCATAAGGTTCACTCAATTGTTTTAACGTGGTATACATTTAAGACTTTATAGAGCTTGAATGAAAATAAATTCTGTAAGGAATAGTGACGACTCCCCTAGCATCCCTACCATATTGATATCATCATCATCGAAAGTTGTTTCAAATGTCAACTCGATGTCGTGATCGGGTAAGATGGGTCGGTTCTCGTCGTCAAACCCGAGGCCACACAGAGCCCCGATGTACTTGGACCGCTTGGCATTGGTGCTGGCAAATACAGGACAACAACAAGAGGAGGACAATGAATGGCATTTATAATATACTACTGTAATAATAATAATAATAATAATCATAATAATAATGACCAACGACAACGACGATTAAAGGAGGAGCAGGATGGGAGGCTGTGTTACACAAGTTCATCAATGATTCTCACTCGGAAAGCAAAAATTAGTTTTATAACTATAATCCTCATTCCTCCATGGACCCATTTTGAAAATTCCATCCAAATCTGTTGAATAGTTTAGTTCTACTTACTTAAACTAGCATAATAATAAAGCGCCTTGTCTCCCCACAATACTCACTGGTTCGTGTTACTATTACTATTATCAACAAAAAAAACGATAGCTGCTAGAAGCTGAAGAGTAAATCAAACCAAATGATGAAAATGGAGAAGCTTCTGAAATTTCAAAAGTTTCTCCATTTTCATCATTTGGTTTGATTTACTATTATACTATTATCAAAATAAGAGACAGCTCACAAAGCCCACCACCTACCGGAATTCTGCGTAGGGCGTGAAGAGGAGGGCGACCAGGGCCAGCAGGCCGGGGATCTGGGGCATGATGGTCGTGTCCCGGGCAATCATCGACGTCCCCGAGGCACTCAGGCTGACCATGGCCGCCACCATCAGCCGACTGAACTTGTTCTGGGGGTTCTCATCGATGGCCACAGAGTTGACGCTTTGCTGGTCAATTCGCACAACTCTGGTGACAAGGACAAATAAAAATACACTTTATTCATCCTTTCGGAAATTGGGTTTACAGACGTGGAAATACAGTGATGAAATTTTGTCAGCTGAGTCTGTGGTCGCCGAATGTCCAGCGCCAATGGGACTTCCGTATTTTACATCCGTCTCCAATAGGATGAGAAAAATCGTGTAAAGTCTTTTCCAAGGACTCAACGTCGGACCGGGTCGGTAATCGAAACCTGGACCCTTCAATCTCCAGACGGATACGCTGACCACTGGGCTGCCGATGCCACATGTAGCTACGCAATCAATTGTCCCAGATCAATGTACACATTTTATAAAGGACATTGATATCAACGAGTTTTTGGAATCTCTCAAACCTAATCCTGAACCACTTATTATCAATCCCAAAATGTTTATACTGTGTCTAAACTTTGCTTAAAAACCTTTGATAGAAATACAAAGGACTTTAGGTGAGGTACTCTAATAAGGTATTCTTTCTTACTTACTAAAACACGAGTAAAATCTTACCTTTGCCTTCCACTCAAGGTGGCACTTGTGAATGACATTTCCAATGGACTAACAGGCCCAGACAGGTTGATCTAAACAATGACAAAACAAATAGATCAATGTTAAAACACGGTAACAGTTAAGTCGAGCCAAACTTCACAAACTAGCCTTGATAAGAAGAAGTCAGACATGTCCTTTGCATCATCAACAACGCAATAAGTGTAAAGCCATACAAGATCTAATCTAAAACGATATAGTGACAGGTGTTTGGCTAAGAAAGGACGTGCTACCTACTATTTGAAACTCTCTCCCTACATCAGTAAATATCTCAGAGTAATTTGGTTTTAATTTACCGGTATACATGGAGTTATCTGCTTTAACTCAAAGTTGTATTTTGATATTTTTATCTTGTTCTACGTTTTAATAACTGTCAACGTAATTTATTCAAAAAAGGTATGAGTGTGATAGGACATTGTGAAGCACTTCCAGTCTTGGCGATAGTCGTCGTGCAAATAAACTTATTCTGTCATTACCAAGAAACAAAATAAAAATACCCCAGGAAAAGATCGCCTCGTACCTTTCTGGTCTTTTTGTGCGTCCTCCGGTGGTCGTTGGAGTCGCCTGCCATGGAGATCTGACGCCACGGGTCTGCCTGTTGGGGCATCGGCTCTCCTCTCTGACGACATTCTCGCCACTCGTGGTTTTGCTGGAAATAGAAATAAGGGAAAAATTGGATAAATATGCAAGGAACAAATATAACAAAAATAGACTGACAGGTTTTTATCCATCCCCGTACCTGAAAAAAAAGGAAGGATATACCGATAAATGATACAAAATCTCAGTTGAATTCAAATAATACAAACTAACTCCAGTTCCTTACCAAGGAAAGAAAATGTTCCTCGGCTCTGTCAGCAAATCCTTTTAGAATCAATTCTTCATTCACACTTCTCTCCCCTGTTTGGGTTTTCTGCACCAGTTCAACCCTCACAGAGTTGTTGACGATAGAGAAGACCTGCATTTTGGAAGAAGATTAGGAATACCCTTAGTCAGTATGTTATTGTTAGATACAAACATCAGTAAAAAAAACACCTATTGTCAATTTCAAATCTTAGATAAATATATTTCTCAAAATAAATATATCTCTTGTAACATGCAAATTCAAGTATGTTCTGGTAAAAGTAATCAAATGTTTAGAAGAAATGATTGAATTAAGTACAATCAAACCATCACTAGTAATACAATACTACGGAAATAAAAACACAAATGCAATTACTATCTCATACAAGAAACAGTGTATTTGTCTGTCCTCAATATCCAGAAAGGAAAGTGGCCTTACATGGGCGTAGAATAGCTTTGCTCAATATCAAGAAAGGAAATGTGTCCTTACATGGGCGTAGAAAAGCTTGTTGAGAATCATTTGGCGACAGAATTGATTCGCCTGACTGCTCCAAACCCCGTCAGCACAATGGGTGGCAGACGGACTGATTTCCTTCAAGTAGAACTCGGTGGCCTGTTATTGGAGATAAAAGCCTTCATGCATTGCAATTTATTTCAACCTTGTTTAATATAAGCATATATCTGTATTGTATTTTAGAAACCCAATTTACAATTTTTACTCTATGAACAATCCGTCAAATATTCTTTTTCATTATTTATCCTGAATTACCGGAATCTAAAGGACAGTATTGATTCATCTAAAGGACAGCATTGATTCATCTAAAGAATGATAATCTCAATACAAGACAGCATTTTTCAGATTGGGAAATATATTTCTACAACAAAGAGTAATCAAGGAAGACAAAATAATATCATTCAAAAGGGAAATTCATTGAAAGTTAGAGGCTAGCAACAACATACCAAAGGAGGATCGTTTTGGATCTCCACTGGGACCATTCGTAGTCTTTCGACAACAATTTCCTCCGTGTTTCCAAAGTCCACAAAAAATACCTGAAGATAAACAGCATTTCAACTTCTATAATATCATTTTACATCATGTATTGAAGAAATCAGTCAACGGATTCGTTTGAAGACTACCATTTTCTAAATGATGGCTATACATATAGTGCTTATTCACGGTCATCACCATGCTCTTAGCACTTTACAATTACTTTACATTCATCCTTTAGCAGGTCATCCTGACAAGATCTTTCTTTTCCTGAAGAAGATGCAACTATAGGCTTCACAAAATCTAACTACACTAAGAACTGAAACCAAATGAGTAAGAAAATAAAATTATAACAGTATTTTTTCTTCAAAGCAAAAATGATTTTAAGAAATATAATTGAGATTTCATCTTTAAAAAACCCAACTTACTTTTGCTACAGTCACGATTCTGGTGTGACCATTAGGCATTTGCTTTCTCTCCGAGTTGAGGTGGTCAATCCTGCCACGATAAAATCCTTCTGTTTCATCCATAAAGGGTGCAGCAACCATGTGACCCAATCCTGCTCTCATACTGAGAGGCTGAATAAAGCATGAATACATTATTACTTTAACATGTTTTATACAAACCTTTAAGATAAACAACCAATCTTCATATGAGATTGTCATCTACTCTAGCCTTTCGGTTTGTGAAAAATAAAAAAAACAAATTATTCTAACTATTTCAAATCAAGGTTTCCTTCTATTTGGATGGGAATTATGTGATGATTCTGTTTTAAAACATGATATGATTAGTGAATCCAGACGGATCTGTAAGAACAAAAAATGAATCAACAATAATTGTGCGTCGGTTACCATAAGCCTGACGAATATCAATTAATAAATAAATGGTTAGATTTACACACTTACACATTCAGTGGTGTTAAGTAGCCTAGTGGCTTGGTTTCTGATGGGTCCTGGGTTCGAAACCAGTTTCATTTAGAATCTAAATCTAAATAATTTACACAAAAACATTCTCTATGATTATTCTGCAAACTAAACACAACAAGAACTTACTTGTAAAGGCTTGTCAGGGTTGTTTAAAGCCAAGTGAACTTTGCTCAGCAAGCTCTGCTTGTTGTAGTCATCGCATTGGCCCCAGAAATGGCCGCACTCAATTACCTACACACAATGATGACAGGAAAACACAAAGAACTCAGATTTGATCTACTATGCAATGTGAAAAATAAAATCTGAAAAAGATATTCCAAAATTACATAATTTATCAGTTTTATAACATCGAAAAGTCAACATCACATCATTTATAACATTCACAACTGGTTAACAAATATTTCTTATAGATATTTTTTATAACAAAGCCCCAAAATGTGTCTATAATTCCTTAAGAGATTAATCTGTAACGAGTTGCGCCTATCACAATGATAGGAAAGATACTAACTAGCCTCTTGTTTCAATCTCTACATGTAGTTTTCTGATGTTCACATCCTTTGACAATTCTCTTCATATTCAAAACAATGGAAAATGTACCATACTGCAGTCAATGTTGCTATCCATAAAATAAGTTGGCTGGAGTGTATCTTTATCGACATCTTACCTCAGTTACAACGACCAACAGGGTTGATATTTGTGGGTCAATGGAAACATCCTTTTCACTCTTCAAAGACGATTCATTCCCTTCAATTTTCAATCTTTAGAAACAATAAAGAGCAAAAGACAACAAGGAAAATTATTGTTTTTGATAATTACATTTATATTGGATTGAACAGGAGAAAAAAACATCATCAAACAAAGAACAAATTCTAAAAAAGGAATTCACCTGAAAGAAGATATCTAAACCTTGAAACAAATCCAAGACAGTGAGATAAGGGCAAAATTTGAAATAAATCTAACGATAGATTGACGCTGATAGCATTGAAGTTAGAACAGCTTGTATGTTTTGTTTGTTTGTTTGTCTGTTTTAAGCTTTCACAGCCTCTACCTGTTGGTTCGCAATTCTCCTTTCCGTTCGGATGCACAAGACCTCTCAAGCTCCTCCAATCTTCTCTTACTTTCGTCTTTATCCAGCATTTCTATGACCATTGGAATGCGCAAGTCTCTGAGGGAAATTAGAAGGAAACAAATGTGATTTAACGAATGCTTAACATTGTAGATATGTAGAAATATACCCCTGAGATGTTAATATGATTGAGAAATAAGTGACGTTGGCCGATACCTGCTGTACTATGACATTGTTGACAAAATATAGAAATGACGATGGCTCTAAGATAAGATAACATGGTTTCCAGCATCTAAAACTATATATATTCACTCAAAAAATATTATCTAACATGACAGTTTTTTTTCTAAATTGTAAAACATAATTTACTCCCTTAGAAAATTGATACATTTTCCTCAAATCCTAATTCATAGTGTATGGAATCGCCTTCCACTGTACCAAGCCATGTCAATGACTCTCACAGGGAGAGGGGAAGTCGTCACTCTTATAGCCCATCCCTTCTACTTGCAATGGTTTGCCACCCACCTCATCTTGATGGCGTAGTACACCCCGGGATGAATGCCTTCTTGGTTGCCGCGGAATTTGCCTCGGAATTCCACAAAAGCTCTGAAGAAAGTTAATAAACAAAACAACCAGATGTAATCTTTTCAACTTATCAACAAAGTTCTTTTAGTCTATTGCCTATCTCATCCTATTTAGCTCTTAGCACAGGTGGCACCTCCATTTTATCCTCTGTCTGCAATAGGACTTGAACACACAGCAAAGTTAAAGCCTTAACAGTAACAACTTTTCATCCGCCAGAGTTAGTACTCGAGACCTCCCAGTGGTAAACGACTACACTGACCATTGTGAGTCTCTGATAATCTTTAATATACACAAACTACAAATATTACTTTTGTTAGAATAAGGAGGTTAAATACTATTCCATAGTAAGATTAAAAATAGTTCTTGTCGTAAAACTTTAACATTTCAAAAAATTAAAACAGGTTTTGTCTGTAAATCATTGTGTAAGATGGTGGATGTAAGAACAAATAATCCCCCAGTGGAGTGTAGTTTGGGATATAGACTGTAAACCATTATCGTTGTTATTGTGACATATTGACCATGTTCATTGTCCTCATCACCGTCGTACCTTGAATCTCCAAAGCTGATGGATGGGGGCTGGTCCTTCCAACACACAGAGAAAACATCCTGGATTTGTTTGCCATACAAAATGCCATGATTGATGGGCAAACCCTTCACCTGAAATAAACCATAGTAGTATTAGTATCATCAAATTCTTCACAAATCCTTCATTGTACATCAGGTTTACAATACAGAAATATGTGTGATCATCGAATGGAAAGGTACATTTCCATGTATATAAGATGAAAGAAAAGGCTGAAAGCACTTACCAAGACAGTTGTACGAGGATCATTGCCACACAAAACCTTGACAGCTTCCACTTCATCGACAGCTTCCTTGACAGCGTAGTTGGGGTAGAAAGCACCACACAATACAATCTGATGATGGAACAAAATAAACAATTAGCAAAACCCACCCAAATGTTGTACCTCCCACAAACCAAGAATTGCTGTGTGTTGAACATTGAGTTGGTCCACCTGTGCCATTCGTTTCATTGGCCAAGCTTATCCCAGTGTCAATAGCGAGACACGGACAAGGGAAACAACCACCTTAAGAATGCAATGCTCTTCTATAGCAGTTTACATTCCTTACCAAAATGTTTGAATTGGTACTTATTTCAAGACCTATGTCAGGAAAGGATAATTATGTAATTAGTCTTTCCTACGTACTCAACATTGGACCAAGCGAAGACTAAAATCAGTTGACTTTTGGATTACTAAGCAGACATTCCAACCACTAAGCTGCAAACATCCCAGCGTCCACCATTAGAATACAAATAAAAGGTAACAAAAAGGGGAAAGAAGCGAGGAAGAGAAAACGACAATAATAAAACCGTACCTTTAAAATGAGTCTTTCAGCTGGGTCTGTGTGACTTCGTTTGAAGTGGGGCCTTTGTTGAGGTACCAGAATGTTGAAATGTTCCAACCTTTGTTTCAATTCAAGAACTAGTTTATGGACCTGGAAAACAAGAAAACAATCAAGTAAAAATATTTGCACCATGAAGATTCCTACAAATTCTGATAAGTCTTGTTTGATAAAGATATTTTGGATTTTCAATGCTTTCTTTTTTAAATGCATCAAAGATTTTTTATTTGAACTTATCATTCATCGCATCACATTTGAGGCTTTTTGTTTTGTCACTCTTGAACTAATTTCACAGTAAGTGCTACTTATTATCTTTAATAAACATTCACAGGAAAACTATGAGAAAGTGCAAACCTCTTGCATCGTTTTGATTTGGATGTAACTTCTCAAGCCCCAATCTCGTTCACTCTCACCAGCCCGTTGAAACATTTGTGTTTTCACTCGGTTATCCCACACCTGCAAAGACATATCACCAACAAGTGAAGCAAAAATATTTCTTATCAGTATCTACTATTACTCGGAGGAAAATCTATGAATGTAACTAAAGAGAGTAATTTTTTATTTGATTAGAGATTTGCTACTGAGAGCCAAAAAGTGATTTTTGAGAAAAGAGAAAAGACTCATATGCCAGATATAAACTTTTAGTCAAAATTAAGCTTTGTGCATGAAATCGATAAGATATTCTTTAAAATCCAGACTTTTCCTCTTTTCATAATTAACAGTCAGTTCCCTAGTCTTACCTTGTAAGCATTGACGATTGCTAGACAGTCACTCAACGAGTTATCTGACCAGCTGTGTTTGCTTCTGTAAGACAACGTACGTAGAAGGAATAACATGAGGGAATAGACGTATAAATATACAAAAGGTATAAAGAAGCTAAATACATTCATCATAAGATGTGACAGTTTTAGCATAAAGCATTATAAAATGCAAATAAATTATGTATATAACCAGCACTACTAGTCCTTAAAACATAGATGTAGTTCTGACTAGCCGAGTGGTTAGAGAGTCTGCTCTCTAATCCGGAGGTCGTGGGTTCAAACCCCGCGTGGCGATGAAAAATGTTTTTTCTTCTTATTTTCTTCCCTAGGCTTCGTCTTTCGGCACTGACCATTTATACTTCCATTTGATGGAAACCTTGTACCTTAAAACGTAGGATTATGTTTGAAAACAACTCACATGAATGCCTGCAGTCTGGAAGTAAAGGGCCTGGCAAAAATACTCTTGACAGAGAGAGCAGCAGCTAACATTGAACAAGTTGGTAAAAAGAAAAGAGAAAAAAAAGGAATTAGTGAAAGGAGAGTCTGGAAATGGAAATCCTATTCTATTCATTGTACAATTCTAAAGTCCTTTTTTTGGCATGACAAACTCTTTTGAGATTATGAAAGGCTCAGAATTCACGTAAGGAGCCAAAAAATGCAGGTAAGGAATGTAGTATCAACAAACTGTCCCAAACAGAGGGGGAGAAATGGAGAAGCGACTAACAAAACGGCAAATTTTATTTATTTATATTCATTAGTGTGATTCATAGGACCCTGTTACACGGTACAAATTTCCAGGTGCATAGAACTTTGTATCCAATTAATAGTATCAATAAAGATTTAATGACTTACTAATGAGCCTATTTAATATGGGGTAAAGCGCTTTATAAATATCATATATTAATATTATTAGCCTGCAGTGTGGGTTCTCTCATTTTTACTTCTAAATGAGAGGCAACACAAAGTTGGCGATATAAAAA
>JAUEKX010119280.1:0-12003 GCA_031834005.1 Dendronotus venustus
TTTTAATAAGACTGGAAATGATAAAATGTAGCACTTGACTTGTCTATGTTAAAAATTTCTAGTATTTCGCCTTGTATTTTTGGGTAAAAGATAAAGAAGAGACCAAATGCTTGTGTATGTGTGTATACTGATGCTAAAATATATTTTTCCAATTTTTATGCAGTTCTTCATAATTATAAAGTAATAGCAATATTTTGTTTTTCTAACATGTGCATGTGGGTATAACAATGGGAGATAGTAGAAGAATTTATTTCTTTTTTCGCCTTGACTGCAAAAATGAATCAAAACTATAGTATTTAACTTTCTAATGGGTATATATATAGTGGTTCACAATTTGATGAACGGCTGGAGCAGTTGTTCAATGATTAAGAGGGACAATTAGGGGCATCCATATTTGAATATGACATATGATGTAGTAATATTTTCCTCTTTTTAGACAATTATGAGGCCCTTTGGAAATGGTCTGTCCAAGATAATGAAATGTTTTGGGAAGAATTCTTTCATTTTTCAAAAATGAAATGTTCAAAGTTGTACACTAAGGTGCATATGGAAGTTTATCTCAACCTGTTTATCAACTTTTTGAATTGCCATTACAAACTAAAGTGATTAGACAACTTCTTTATATTAAGTAGTGGTTCATATGTTGTTAAAAAAAACATTTAAAAAAAAACCAGTTCGTGGGAAATCCCCTATTGATATAAAGTTCATTATAATTAGGGAATTTCCTGTGGCTTAATTCACATAAGGAAACATTTGTTTGTTTTGATTGTTAAATTAGCATTGATATTATAAAACATTTCTTGTGGTTTCCTAAATCAAGATAAATTAGGAGTGAAAGAAAAAAAAGTCTCATACATTATCAGACATCCTTAACACCTTTTTGTGTCAAATTGTATTACACATTTTTATAGGAACAACTCTATAAGGACATTGTACATGTGATTTGACATTTAGATCTACTGCAATAGAAAAAAAAAAGAAAATTCCAGACTAAACAAAATTTATTGGTTCTTACTAAAAAAACATGTATTACAATTATATCTGTAAAAATATATTATATATCTGCAAATGTAATACAAAATAATTTGAAGCAATAAAAACAAACTATTATAAAACAACAAATCAATCTCTAATGTTTTTCTTAACCTTCGTTATGCAAGTCAACCATTGCAAGTTTAATCAAAATGAAAACGCTCTCTGCTAAAAGCAAAACAAATGAATGACTTTTAAGATCTAATTAATAATAATAAATAATATTATAAAATTATCATAAAAAATATTCTTCTAAAAACTCTGCGTGTAAAAATCTATCTGTATTTATTATGGAGGGTTACATTTTAATATTTCACATAGTGGCATGTATAGGTTAAGTTCAAGGCACAAGATTTCAAGAACTCTTGATTTAAAGCTGTTATGTAATTTTTCATAAAATTACTATTATGTAAATTTTAATTGTAATTTTTTCCTAAATAGGTTATCGACAAATCAAAATCAATGCCAGAGATACCAGAGTGGTTTATTGGATGTCGGTTGAATTACGCTGAAAATTTATTACAAGGAAATGAAGATGATGTGGCACTTTATATCACAGGTTTTTATTTTAGTTTATTTTTGAAAATCGCCTGTTTTTTTGTTTTTTTTCCAGAAGTGAGTTGTCTTTTTGCTACCATGAATTGCTATTAAAAAAATTAAAACACTTAAAGTATAAGTCATGATTTAGGTAAAATACTTTTTTTTATTGTATATACAGTATATGGAATTTCTTTCTTTTGTGAACTTTGCCATTTTCCTTTAACATCAGCACAATTTTTAAACTTTTTTACAAGGTGAAAAAAGGAAGTTGAAAATAGTAACCTTTGGTCAACTGAAAAAAAATGTTGCAAGAATTGCTTCAGCTTTAAAAAAGTGTGGTATTAAAACTGGTGATCGCGTAGTAGGTAGGTGTGTGGTTTTATTTCAAAATGTTACTTTCAAACATATTTCTAATTTGCTTATAATTACAGTGTATTATTTTATATTATATAACACAAATATGTTGTTGATATATATATCTTATATATGTTATATATAATTATATATTTTCTTGTTTTTGTCTATGATATATAGTTCTTTTATTAAATATTTAACAAGAACGTCGCAGTCATTTCTGATTTAATCTTTTATACTTTATATCATATTCCAAACAGTGTGTTAGCAATTGAAGCGTTGCGATATATGATATTTCTTTTGTCAGATATCTTACAAAAAGATCAAAAAAGTTATGTAATTTCTGAATTAATCTTTTTGCTTTTAGGTTATATTCCAAACAATGCTTTGGCGATTGAAGCGATGCTTGCAACTGCAAGTCTTGGCGCAGTATGGAGTTCAACTTCACCCGATTTTGGCGTGTCAGTAAGTGAATTTGGAATAAAAACTATACTGACTGAAATAATGTTAGCGAAACACGTTTATACATATAATTACAAGCAGTATACATCTTTCTTTAATGGTATTATTAATTATAGTACAATTAGAGAATGAGAGTTTTTAGGTTTTTTATTCTTTATCGATTTAAACGAGAACTTTAAACAAGAAATAAGTGTGCAAAAATGAAAATGCAACGAAAATACAGCATTACTGTGGTGTTTTATTAGAATTGACCAGCTTTCAGATATTTTGCATCCTTGTCACAAATACATATAAGCAATGATGTTAACCACATAAAATCCTGAAATTTCCTATCTGGTAGCTTGCCTTATACAAGAATTTAGTGTACTTAATTGATGCCATCCGTTTTCTAAAGGGTGTGTTGGACCGATTTCAACAGATCAAACCAAAAATCATCTTTTCCGTTGATAGTGTTGTTTATAATGGAAAAGTCCATGATCATTTGCAAAAGTTGACGGCTGTTGTAAATGGTATTCATTTAATCATTTTTTAATAATCATTTCATATAGTTTTAGTTAATATTTATATGTGCTTGAACTCATCAAAGTTACATGCTTTCAGTTTCAGTCTCCTTAGTCTTGTTTCATACATGCTTTTATAATTGTATGTGTATTTATGTTTCGTTTAGGCTTACCAGAACTTTCAAATGTTATTGTTCTCCCATACGTTCAAAATGAAAAATCCATAAATATTTCGAATATCCCAAATAGGTTGGTATTCTTCTTGTTTTTAAATTATGCGCGCACTATTTTCTAAATAAATTAGGATCCGCAACAGCATTCAGACCTGATGTAACTTAAACTTTTTTATTTTGCAACTGAGTATATGTGGGTATTCATGGATAGTTATGTTGTTTCCTGATGCTTGGGTGATTAATTCCTGTTTACAATTTTTTCCTTTTTTTCAGTATGTTTATGTCATCGTTCCTTGAGAAAGCAGAAGCAGCTCCAGTTTTGGAATTCACACAAGTTCCATTCAATCACCCATTGTTTATCATGTACTCGTCAGGGACGACAGGTGCACCTAAATGCATGGTTCATTCTGTTGGGGTAATTGGTTACAATTTAATGGTGCTTGCCTCTTCATGCTTAGCCTAGAAACCTTCTTGTTTGGAAGCGTGTGGTACCGTTCATTATAGAAGAGAAAAAACGAGATTACTAGTCTGTTTATTCGGCTGTGCGCTCTTTTGATGTCTTTCCACTATTTATGTCATTCCTGAATACCAAGCCGAGTAAATTTACCAATTTTCAAGTTTTTTGGTTTCAAGCATTGGATTTGACTGCAAGTTCCTACATTAAAACTAACAGTCGTTCCAGGATGAGTTTCATCAATATCCTCTTATCATTTCAGGGTACACTGATTCAACATCTCAAAGAACACATGCTTCATGGCAATGCAACCAGTAAAGATATCATGCTGTACTACACTACCGTACGAATATTATTACCTTACCTTGTCCCAGTCAATATTTATTCTCCATTGGTTGAAGTAAATCAATCCCCTTAAATACTATGTAGTAAATTATATTCTAAAATTAGAGATCCTGGTTTTGTGGACATCCTTCCAGGGGTTTCTTCCAGCTCTATGAATACACGGAAGTTTTAATCGGTTTGGAGTTTGAAAAACCTTTTTATTCAAAATCTGCTTTATTAACATTTATTAGGGAACATTCTTTTTGTGAGTGAGTCATATTTATTGCAGGTTCATCGAGAAACAAACTTTAAAAAGTTTAAAAGTACAACAATATTCTTTTCTACCAACGCACCATTTCAATATCCTGCCAGCCTGCACGAGACTTCAAAACAGTGTTATTGATATCGTATCAACGTCCACATAGCATTGTTCTGACATCGTTGTGCACTGACTGTATATGTTTCCGCTACCAAAATTAGCCTCTGGTACATTTATATTTCACTAAAATGTTATTGTTTAATGCTGCTAAAAGCTTCAGCATCGAACGTTAGCCTGTAATCTGATACTTTGACTTCGCAGACTGGTTGGATGATGTGGAATTGGATGGTTTCGTTCTTGGCAACTGGTGCAGCTGTTGTGCTTTATGACGGTTCCCCGTTCGTTCCCTCTCCGAACGTGCTGTGGGATCTAATGGATGAACTCAAGTTAGTAATAATTACACGATTGCGTGGTTTCAATTTAATCTCAATTAGTCGATTGCTGCATGAACTCGCATGCACACAAAATCATTTTACACTTTCGTCTTTCGTCGTACAAAGTAGTCTTCGAAGCAGGTTTCTATTTTTCATCGAGCGAACGACAATGATCGGCGCATTCTCGAACACTTGAAAAAGGGTCACAATTTAGTTTATTTACCTGTTTATTTATTTTCGTTTCCCCTTTGATTCTGTGAGAGATAAAATTTTAGATTATCGCGATAAAAAATCGTTTAGTGCAAGTATAACCTTTATAGTAGCAGCCTAGTTGAGAGATTAATCAAATAAACAGTTTGTCTGCCGTCAAAATTGATAGTTTTATTACCGGCCGCGCAAAACTAACATTTAAATGGTTACAAAATGGTAGCAAAAAAAGATGTACCCGTTGACAACTGTAGTTAATAAAAGATTTCCTCCGAATATTTACAGAATAACAATACTTGGTACAGGGGCTAGATGGATCGAGGCTTTAGAAGAGAAGGCTGTGCACCCAGGTAACACAATTACTTATTATAATCATTTTACTGCATCCTCTGATTTTGATTGTACCAAAAATTGGCACAATTATTATTTGGCACCTATTAGGGTAGAAAGCGTCCGAACTTTTTGCATTTGATTTTCAATACAATCCTAACTTCTGTTGCAAAATTATAAAATATACAATTGCCGTATTGTTTCCCATCGAACGGATGTTTTTGATGTTTTTGATGTTTTTTTTTTTGTTTTTACCACCACCAGGTGAAACGCATAACTTGAAGTCACTGCACACGATCTTGTCGACTGGTTCACCGCTGAAACCAACTAGTTTTGAGTTTGTTTATAAACACATTAAAAACGATCTAATGCTCGGATCAATAACTGGTATATTCCTTTTCTTTATAAAGATCGATAAACGCTTGTTTACGCGATAATTTATTCGAATGTAAATCGATTTAATGTCAAAACCCGATATACCTTCTTTTGTATGCATGTGGTAAATTCTTCGTATTATGCTCATGGCGTTTGCCGAGGTTTGCTTAACAATTGGCTAACATTTGGGGCTATTTTCAGGCTCGAATCGCCATGCTTTAAACATAGCAAAGGTATAGAGCACTATGCAAATAATTTTTTTTATTAAATAAAAAACTCTTTTCATAGTGAATATTTTTACAGTATTCTTGTATTCTTACAATATTTTGTTGTGAACAATTTGAATGAAATCTAAAAGAAAGATTCCCTAACCTCTAGGCGTTGTTATCGTGAAAAATTCGGAAAATCATTTCTGTTTAACTTGACTTTATTACACTTCTTCTATTTTTAATTTCTATTATTAATGCTATTATTATGTTTAAGATTTGTTGTTTAATTAAACTAAAAGATCCACAATCGATCGACGATCGATCGATTTCGTAAGTTCTAAACTATGTTAATCTATTTTTCTTTTTTCTTTTTTAACTGTGCAGGGGGAACTGACATTATATCATGCTTTGCGGGTCAAAATCCAATTATCCCTGTATATAAAGGAGAAATACAGAGTCGAAATCTTGGAATGGGAATGGAGAGCTGGGACGAGAATGGTAAGTTACTTGAAATCTTGGTAATCTGATATTCAGATCCAGATACTTTATTAGGTCGGCACGCTGCGCTTAACGGCGAAGAAATGGATCTGACGAGGTTGTTAAACAAATCCCAACATAAACGGGCTTGTTTCGGAGTCTTGGACAGGTGTTTTTTTCAATTTTATTGGTTCAGACACAACAATTGTTAGTATTGGTCCAATTCTTGTGAAAGAAGTGGTGTCTTCTATCTGCGTCAGTCGGTATAAGCAGAAGATCAAAAAACATGACCAACCTTTTTTTCGGTTGGCCTTCAGAGCAGAGCGTGCGGACCTAGAAGGAACTGGATCTGAATATCAGGTTTAGTCTAGGAGGTTTTTATTAAAATTTGCCAACTGAAATTTCCGGCTAGTACGTATTTTCCCCCACCTTTCTTCCAATAAATTAAATTGTCCGAATTTCTTCCGGTAAATTAAACTGTTAGTCAGGAAATCCAGATTTTCTTTTCCTTACTGCCTCACAAGGCCTTAAAAAATGGAGAAGATACACGTTAATTAAATGAAGCGAGGGAGTGTGTATTATCATTATCACACGGGCTTGAGCTTTAGCCGGGCAAGCGGCGCTCTCTAATTCTTTTCTCTTTTGATTAAAAAGGCGAGCAAGTGTTTGGTTCTGCCGGTGAACTTGTATGCACGAAACCATTTCCATCAATGCCTGTCTCCTTCTGGAACGATCAAGATGGTGCTAAATACAAGAAGTCATACTTCACGAAATTCCCAGGTACAGTCTTCGAGCATTCGATAAGTCGAACTTTTTTTTTTTTGTCCTTTCGGTGTTCGCGTTATTATCTTTGAGTTCTCTTTTGAGTTCTTTCGTGCACCTGATTATACAATTTTATAATGGTAAATTATTTGAACGCAACAAACATTTGTGTTTGCGAGATCATGTTCATAAACCAAAAGAATTGTTATTTTTATATTGATTCACAAGAAAAATTAGGTAGGATTGCATAAGAAATATACGATGGCCCTGAAGGATCACTTGCACTTCCATATTTATTTCTAGCAAACAATTTTCGTCTGTATCTTTTCTCACTGCTTCTTCCGAGGCGTATCCAGAACAATAGCACAACAATGCGAAGCTCTGCGGAGGGGAATTATTTCGACAAAAATACAATTGTATTCCTGTGTAAAAATGTTTTCCTCTGCAGATGTTTGTTATAAAGGATTTTGGGGGCTTAGAAAGATACTGAATCAGAGTATAATTTTATTTTATTTTTCATATATTTAAAAAAAAAAAAATTTTATTTCCCTCTTCGTCAAGGGAAATTGATTAAAAGGTATTTTCCACGTGTCGAATATTTAAATCAAACTTGTGCATGCAGAAAAACTTAGAAGTAGAACTTTTTATAAAAAATTACAAAACAAAAGTTTGTGAGACGAAAAAAATAATGGAAGTAAACTGTGGAGCTTTCAAACCTATTGTAGAATTAAATTTGGAAAATTTGCGTTATTGTTTTTATATAGGTTCGTCTTTCACATAATTTCATTTTCAGGTATATGGAGTCATGGCGACTACTGCGAAATTTCATCAAAAACTGGAGGCATTATTATGCTTGGGCGAAGGTAACTAAGTCCTGATGTTCATGGTAGTATTCCTAATTTCCTTTTGGTCATAAAAAATTATGTTTGCCATTCTGATTTTTCTTGTGACAGTGTGTATACTAGAGACCAGAGTGAATATTTGACACCTTGGGCGAGCGGCGTTGAGTAACTTTTGCTGTTGTCAGCACGCTGTGACAATATTTAGAAAAGAAATGAATGTGTGGATAAACAGAACCAGTGTAATACTTCTTCAATTCATTTTACTCTGCAGTGTAGAATCGCGAAAGTTATTCGTTCTAATGAAAATTATAAATATCACTTAATTTAATTATATACCATTTTTTAATAGTGACGGTACTTTGAATCCAAACGGTGTTCGATTCGGTAGCGCTGAAATATACAACATTGTCAGCCCAACTAACTTCGAAGAGATTTCTGACTCCCTTTGTGTGGGGCAACAGACGAAAAGTGGGGAACGCGTCGTGCTATTCTTAAAGATGACACCTGGTTTCAGGTAATACTCATTTCTTTTTTTTTTCTACACAATCATTTTTAAATTAAAACTGATATTCGAGTAATAATTACATTTTTTTACAACAAACAATGCACAATAATCATTGAAAAAAGGTTGAACATCATCTTTTTCATCAAATGTTTTACTTGTATCTGTCTTAAAACAATCAAGAAAGTTTGTGATAGACAAGATGAACAGATGAATTAAACCCACTTGGGAAATTTCGGGTGAAATTTGAAATTTTTGAAATTTGTTCTCGTGTATTTAATTTCGTGAATTTGGCCAAAATTCGGGAAGCAGGCAAAATTGATGAAAAAAGAGTTTGTCTCAACAGGTTTTGTAGATGATTGTAGATCATGCATTGGTTTAAGAGTAAAGAAAAGTTTGATATTGCTTACTATTATTTTATTGACCAAAATAATTATTCAATCCCCACTCTTCTTCTAGCTTCAATGATGAGCTCATAAAGAAGGTGCGCACGCTGATACGAATGCAATTGTCCGCTCGTCATGTTCCGGAGATAATTCTCCAGTGTATAGATATCCCGTATACGACATCCGGCAAGAAAGTGGAGGTGGCTGTCAAACGTATTTTGAACGGCGAAGACATACAACAGAGAGGAGCGTTCATCAATCCGAATTCCTTAGATTTTTACTACAACATTCCCGAGTTGAAAGTTAACTAATGGTTTACATAGAACTTTAACAACGTTGTTACGACATTTTGACATCCATACAACGACGTTCTAACACTTCAAAAGTGGATTTTGGAAACGTTCTCATTGCGAAAAGCTTTGCGCTTTCTTGCTTTTTATTTTTAATTCTATATACGATGGTAAAATTTAAACTTTATTTGTTTATTTTATTTGTATTATATAGCCGAGTTTGCATTCTACAAAAATGGTACAGACAGGCTAGTGAAACTTTCCTCGCCAAAGATTTAGTTTAGATTAGCCCTCCCGCACATTTTTGTCGAATTTACATCGGGTTTTATGTATTTACAGAATTCTAGGTGAATTTTTTTATTAGAAACTAGTTTTTAGCCCACCTAATATTGGGAATCATAAAATATTTGACCATTAAATATGACTGGTGCAAATGAGATGAGTTTTTCTTTAATTTAATTTTTAATTTTATTTTGGACGTGTTGTTCGATGGAGGATTTGTGTGATTAAATTAAATTATTAAATATCTTATCAAGTACATTTGCCTGTATATGTGAGACGGCTTCGTCGGCATCGACAACTTTTTAGAATGAAGTGAACTTAGCACAATTGTGAGATTTCAATGCAGCGACTTCAATTCTCGATATCTGAAATTATCGATGCGAGTTTCTCACTGGAGGTAAGGTATGGGACTCACTTTCAAGTAGTTTGAACGTTTTGTTTTTTAATAAAATGTTTTGTTGTTATATTTTTAAAATGTTTTGTTATAGAGTAAACGGTATTCGGTATGTGTTCATTTTTATTGTTCTTTATATAATTTTTGACTTTCAGACAAAATGATTTGTTTTGTTTTGACCTCCATGTTAATGTCAAAATATGCTATCGTTTGTTATTAATACTCAAAGAATCCTAGGCAATGCCAATGGCACATTTCTTTATTAAAAATTAACAGCAATCATTGAAGATATTGTTTAGGGTAACAAGGTCTGAATTAGGATAATAATATTTAAGCATCGGAATCTTTATTTATTCTCTAGGTAGAATGAAATATAAATAAATTTTGATTAACATTTTTTCATATTATTTTGTCAATTACAATGATTTGTATGTATCATTTTGTTTTAAACTTGAAGATATAACATCATGAAATGTATAACAATTATTTTTGATATAACGATCGAAATATCGTTCCTGCACGACCTGAAGGTTGATTTTCAATTGTCCGTTTGACAACGACAACAGGAAAATGATCACGTACGTACGCATGCGCAGTTCGTATTTCTTGGTTTTCCATATTTACATTAATGTATTTACACTTTTTGTGTCCAAAATCCAGGAAAATGATCACCTGATTTGTAATTTTGTTGATGACAGTACGTTATACGCCTTTGGGAAGATAGTATATGAAGTTCGATCAGTCGATAATCAATTAATATTCCAACTAAAGATTGTGTGAAAATGTTAGATTTGACATTGATTGTAGCCTCAATTTTAAGAGACATGTTGACGAAATTTGTAATAAGGCTTCAGGTTAAACTAAAGCACTATAGCGCACCAAGCCCTTTATTTCTGCAGAAACTGCTAAATTTCTGTGCAATGCATATGTACTATCACAATTCAATGGTTGTCAAATAATCTGGATGGGTTGTGATAGTTACACTAAATCCAAAATCGACAAGGTTCATATCAGAACCTTAAGAACAGTCCATGGTGATTTCCAGTTCCCCTTTTTGGACCTGCTCACTCTTGAAAACGAGGTTACGGTTCATATTAAATACATTCAGAAATTGCTCACGAGAAGTCTTCAAATCTATTAATGGTATAAATCCACCCATAGTCCAAGAATTATTTTCTCCAAAAACTTACACGCAAATATACTCTTCGTTCAGGTAAACAATTAGTTCTACCACCTGCAAAAACCGTACCGTACGGTACAAGGTCTATTCTCTTTCTGGGAAGTTTAATGTGGAGTAGATTACCAGGATATTTAAAAGGATGTTCTTCCATTGGACAATTCAAATCGACTAAATTTTTTTTAACCTGTATTGCTTTTATTGTTAGTTTTTGTTAGTTTCGAACAAACTATTGTATCGTCACCAACGTTAAATAACTTTTTACATTTTTTTTTTTACCATGCACACTTTGAATTTCTTGCTTTTTCACGGAAGCATCTTCCTGTTCGTTTGTTCTCTGGAAAAAGTTGAATCTAGTCAACCTTTTCCCGCACGCTCAATGGAAAATCTAATGATAATCAATAATATTGAATTGTTTTTGTAAACGCAACATTTTTATTGTTCTTAAGTAGCCAATTAAATTACCATATTCTCTCAATTAAGCGCCCGGCAAAAAATGTTTGAAAGCTAGCCTCCTAGCTTATTGGAGAGGAGCGCTTATAAAAAAATATTGAAAGCAAAACTTATGAACATAAAGATTTCAGAATTAAGAAAGGAACATTTTTTTTCTAAACATCCGAATAAATTATACTTGTACATAACTATTATTTAGATGTTTCAATAATACAGTCTTTTGTTTCAATTTTGTATATATTTATCGTTTTTCTTCTATAATTTATAATCGAATAAATCTTAGTTCATTCTAATAAGCACCCGGACGCTTATTAGAGAGGGGCGCTTATTAGAGAGAGAATACGGTACTTTTTTTTGGATGTCTTGTTCCTGTTCCTGGTGAGTAGAATATGATTGTTCCGTTGCCGTGCACGTTTTTATTCCTAAACGGTGGAAAGTGGAAATCCATTTTAAGTACGCTCACTTGCGCCTCTTTTAAAGGGAAGCTAATGTTTGGAAATGTTTTCCTATTTTTTGTCAGAGGGAAAGAATATTTATAGTTTTCATATGAAAAAAAAATTTTCAAAACTTCTTAATGTTTATTAAGATATTTACATTAATGTGTTTACACTTTTTGTGTCCAAAGTCCGGTTTTTTGACGTCAGATAATACTAAAGTGCAGTCAATAAACGCGCATATTCGTGTAACACATGGTATAAACAATAAACTTAACTACGACCAGTGATGCACTCACAAAAATTAGTTTCTGTTTACCAAAATATAATATATTCCCACAGAGAAAATCA
>JAUEKX010119391.1:0-12002 GCA_031834005.1 Dendronotus venustus
TGCACTATTATAATCTTCAAGAGCTCCTTTGTAATCTTTTGTTATTCCCTAAGAATAAGAAATTAATGAAAAAAAAAAATTAAGTACTAAAACTTTCTAGGCGAAAGTTTCGTGAGATAAGCCGAATTAAAATAATCTCGATGGTAATCTTGATAATGTATGAAATGAAGCTTATTTCTAAACGGAATCCTTTCTTTGGAAATATGGTGAACATAAAGTTATATGGGATTACTCTTGTCACAGCTCTATTAACAAATGAGTAAACATCTGTTTTGTTCCATTCACAAGCACGCGTGTAGTACGTTATCGCCTGAAAAAAAAAAAGATAAGAAAGTTTTTGAAAACTCGAGTGTTCTGGGTGAGCAGATGACCTGATTATCCTTCATGCATCGTGTTTAGATCATACAGGAATATTCTTTTTCATTCATTTTTCCAACTTCGTGAATTCATGCGAGATGATCTCTACGGATTTCAATATAAAAAAAATAATCTTGACCCATGCTTTAATGCGAGGAAGCCTGCTTTACGTGCAATCTATTTTATTTATAATTAACTTCACTTTCGGCTTGGTACTTGAGTCACTGAGAAATTTCTTAATTTTGATACGAAAGTTGCTTAACCTTTTTAGTTTTAATATTTTAATATTCAATATATATTATATGTTGGAATTTCACACACAACGTTTTACTTCAAAAAGTCTTGGTCAAAACTAAATATATTTACCATCGTTTTAAAGAAAGATTAATTTTCTCTCCTATAATCCTTAACCATCAATCTTTATTTTGAAGTGATCAAAAGTTACGGTTTCCGAAAGCAGACAAGATATTTCGGACTCCATATTGCGGTACTTGGTTGCTTAGAAGTGTCGAAGATTATCAAAAAAAAAATCCTTCTCAATTTAATTTGGTATAATTCATATTTCATAACTGCAACAACAAAAAAATATTATTGTTGTTCATATTTTAATACAATTGCTTTAAAAAATGTATGTATATACAAACAATACTATTAATATGAATTATTACCTGTGCGTATTGCTTATGTAAGAAGTAGATGTTTCCTGCATTATAATACGCCAGCGCGTACGATGGATCATGTTTCACAGCCGCTTGATAATCACTCATAGCGTTAACGATATCCCCCAATGTCTAGGCGGGATGAAAAAAACAATTTTTATTTGAATTATAAATGCAATATTGTCCAAAATACCCGAAAGTTGAATTATCCTCTTCCTTGTATATAACTCAATGTAGATTTAGATATCGGTTGTTTTCGCTTGTTTTCGGTCTAATTTGTGGAAACTCTGACAGAAAAAATTAAAGGCAGAGAGGCGTAACTAGAGGGTCGGCAAACATATGCGAAGGAGAGTAAAAACAATTAATCTTTGGGCGTTTTTCAATGTATAATTGTCTTTTTGCTCTCCAACACATGTGTTTGCCGACCCTCTGAGTGCGCCTATGAAAGAGATCCACCATATCAAACAAAAAGATTTATTTGATATATCAAAAGTAACCATAACATTGACAGCTTGAAGATAGATGTACTCTTGTCAGTTATAATACTAATGGTGACTGTATGATACATTTGGAAATCAAAACACAAGCTCGACAATGTTATGTTATGAAAGGTTACTTTTATTTGATTTAACTAGAAAATACACCATAACGCTTATTTATATCGTATATGCTACTTAGCAATAACATTTTCGGTTTTCATTTCTATAAAATTCTCAGGTTTCATTCCTCCTGTGCTTTAATTTTTACTAATTCAATTTCATTTTGGTACTACTAAGTAACCATAATCATTTTGTATGTTAATACCTAGCTGCTTTAGCCTACTATTTTCAGCCCTCTTGCCTGTCATCCAATTGGTGGTTAATGTATGATAACCATGTTTTCTTGGTTCTATATACTTGTCTCAGTTTCTCTTTACCATCTCTGTTATCGAACAACGCCCAACCCGTTTATTATTATTTTCATATTTATATAAGATATTTATCCAGATTCATAAGTGTATACTTTTCAGAAGAACCCATAATGTAAAATTTTTAATCTCTACAATTCTGTAAAATACTAGATGTCATGAAATTACTATAAAAATCTGACCGAGAAATATTTCGACTTTAAACTTTGTGGAAAGTATATCAATTTAAGTCAAGCTACAATTTTGATATATTCAAAAATGCAGAAGAAAAGAAGCACCGATACTTTTTGAATATATCCAATACAATACTTTCTTGATGAGAGAGAGGTGCTTTATAAAGTCTTTACAGCATTCTTGGAAAGAATAGAATTGACTGGGTTTGCGCTGCTTAAAGAGTTAAATTAAAACTTACTTAATTAAATAAATTTCGATTATTTTATTTTTAAAAAACCCAATACAAAATTTAATATACATTTAAATTACATAAATAACAAAAAATAAAAAAGGTTTCTGAATGGTATAACTTTTAGTCATTTCTTCTTCTCTTCATCATTTTTCTGACAGGAGAAATTGTGACTTCATCGTCATCGTCCTCGTCAGTTTCGTCTTCGAAAATTGCTTTACGTTTGAATGGACGTCGAGTGATGACTACAGCTGATGAACGTTTGTTTGTTGTGATGTTTTTGATGTTGCTGCAAGAAGATTTGGTTTTCACTAAACATAATTTCAATCCTGATACTGATGAATCTAAACTTCTTTCATAAAATTTAACAGCCATGTCATTCTTGGTAAGATTGGTTGCTGATCTTTTTGTTTTAGTCAATCGTAATTTCAAACCAGATGAATCAATACTGCTATTGTATGTTTCAATTTGTCCTGCATTACATTGTGTTTTACCTTTTGCATTATCAATCTTTCTCTTCTCTCCGTTACTTCTTCCAATTTGCCTCTTTTCACCAGATTTGTTTCGTTTGACAGATCCAACAGTAGTTTCACCTTTGAATTCAACTTCAATGTTTTGTTTAGCTAACGCTTCAGAGATTCGTTGTCGTCTTTTCATCTCATCTGAAAGATGTTCTTTGTTTGATAACTCATCTTTCATTCCCTCTACTACTTGCTCAGTCATTAGTTCACGTCGACTTGATTTTCTTGAAGCAAACAATCCATATTCTTCACCTACAACCATGTATTGATTGGAAAACGAATCTTCAAAATCAAATGAAAGACTTCTTCTTTTCGGACGAAAGAATTCATCAAGTCCCCATTTTTGAAGATAAGTTTGCTTCTTGGCTTTCAACTCTACACCAACCGTTGGTGCTGCTAATCTCTTTCGTTTTTCTTCATCACGCGGGCTAGCTCCATAGCTAATACGTTTCCCATTGATACGACCAGGCTTAAGTGGGTTCACATACATTTTCCCAACAATTTCAAATATATATAAATCACAAAATACAATCCTTCAACAAGTGATAAATGATTCACAAAACACCTCTATTCACATGAATCACTTTCATAAACAAGAATACGATAATGTGACGTCAAATATGTTTTTCTCCTTGTGACGTATTTAATGAATACGCAGTTGATATACTCGAGGTATTTCGTGGAAGATTTTAGACGGACCCGGGGGTTTCGACTCATTTTTATTCATTCAAAATGTTGTTATTCAACAATTTCTTCCTAAAATTGTCCACCAAAACGGACGAAGATTTTTCAATTTCCCTGTTCAAAATGGAAGGTGTTAAACGTGAACAAACCCTGGCTGGAACGACCACAACACCAATACTTTGAATTATAGTTTTCTTAACTCAGAAGAGAATTGTTAAACAAACAAGATATGCTAACCTGGTTAACAACGCCACGATTACAAAACAATTCAGCAGTTTTTCCAGCCTAATAAGAATGAAAAATAACGATGATAAAGATT
The DNA here is from genome assembly GCA_031834005.1 of Dendronotus venustus. Lineage (NCBI taxonomy): Eukaryota > Metazoa > Mollusca > Gastropoda > Nudibranchia > Dendronotidae > Dendronotus > Dendronotus venustus. The sequence continues at coordinate 3,851 of JAUEKX010119391.1, forward strand.
GATTGGATAGATTGAATGAAGAAAAGATTCTTTCCTTTTTGATTGGCCCTTAATACAATCATTTCGGCAGTTTTTAAAGAAAAGTTGAATTACAAATATCCGCGCGAAAAAAAAATCCCTGTAAGATAGATAACATATGACTTCGATTGATTTTAACATGGATTTAAAATTACTAACCCAAATCCTAATTTGCAAAACCTTTTCTCACCAAGTATCGCCGTGGAAAAGGAGTAACTAGGTGTCAAGATCAAGCAGTTTAAGAAACTTAAAAATTATTTATTTTAGTTGACATGAACTTCGAAACACAGCCAGTGAAAACAGCTGGTGAAAATAAAATGGAGTGGACGGTTCGTAAAAAGGAAACTCTACTGTATATGAACATGTTCTTACTTACAGCTAAAGCGTTGTTCATATCCACCAAAGCACCAAAAGCATTTCCCATATGTAGACTAACAATCGCCCGTCCTTCTAAAACTCTTTGATGACCTATATACAATGGGTCGAAGCATGATTTAAACCCTATTACCCTGCTCGATCATTGCGCATGCGTTCTTATCTCGTCGAAATGAGCACGTCAAAAATTCTTGGGGAACAAGAACAAATGTTTATTGATTTCGTCCTTTTCAAATAATTTCACTCCTTTCGTTACCATGTGATGTGATTCTTTTAATGTGTACACACAGTATTTTCATAACAAAATCGAGTTTGTAACTCTCCTTTTTAAAGGCATTACGCTTTATACGTAATATTTTTTTAGACATTTTTATATACATATGGTAACATAAAATTTAATTATTTTCCAAATAAAAATAAAAAAAATAAAAAAAACGAACCTGGATTGATTTCTAAAGTACGCGTGAACATGTTCCAAGCTTTCATATATTGTCCATCAGCCTGCAGAAAAGTTTGTAGAGAGAGGGAAAACTCTAAATATAATATAAAAAACAACTCCCTTCCATCGTTTGTGTTGAAGCATCATGGAAGATCTCCTTACGATGTATCCCTTAAAGTTCTAACAAAAAGAATCTGTTTTTTTAACTTTCATTTTCATTCTTAATAAAAGTTTCACTAAATTACCTTCGATTGTGATACAATTCGAAAATTATATCTTGCAATTAATTTCGTCTCACCAATCACGCTGAAGAGCCTTACCTGTAAACTATACGCAAGATTGATTCTTGCTTCCGTTGATAATGGATTCATGTGTAATGCACGAATATAATCACGTCTAAAGAAAAAAAGTTTTAAATTCGTTATTTTGATTAAAAAAACGCCTTGTATTAATGAGTATACTATGGAAAAATACTGCCAAAGGTCTGTCAAAACGGGGGTGTTGATCTAAGAACAGTGTTTAAATATAAAATCCAGGTTCGACATCGGTTTAAGGGATTATGAGTAAAGAACCCTAAAAAATGACATAAATAAATACATTGACAACTAACTTCGCGATTTTCTTTTCATTTGATGTGAGATTATTGTCCGCCTTGTTACACGAATCCATGAGGACGTTACCGCGAGCAAGTATGGAATGCGAAAAGAAAGGATCAACTTCTAGAGAGCTGGTGAAAAACTCTATTGCTTTCTCGTGTTGATTCAATCTAATAGACATGAACATAGAAATATCGAATATAAATGGTGGTGATTAATCAAGAGAAAAAAACTGGTTTCAGTTACTTCTTGAAACATTCGGAAGAATATTTCCCTAAAATTTTAGACAATATTACGACCCCTATTTAGTAGACATTCAATGACGAGAATCTTTTAAAATAGTGATGATAAATAACATTATTAATATCATTCTAAATACTAAAGAGCAGTGTTAACGAAATATTAGGCGTAAAAAAAATCTAATCATTATGAGTTTATCCTGAGATTACTGGAAAAAACAAAACAAAAACAGTGAAAATATGACTGTTACCTATGGTAACATAATCCAACTGTGTGGTGAATTCTGGGATTGTTTGGGAATTCCTAACAAAAGAAGAGATATTTTAAGTAATATTAAACAAATCGAAGGTATTGTAACTTTCAAGTCGTGAATAAAACCTCTACCTTTAAAGCGACCAGGAAATCATGCAAAGCATTTTCTACGTCGTTGATTTGAAAGTACAACAATCCACGATTCAACATAGCCTGTGTGATTAACAAAATAACATCTTTAGAATAGTTTAAATATAAATAAAAAATTAAATATAAACCCACTACCAACCAAATGGAAATCAGATTTGATGAAAGAAGAGGAAGAAGAGGAGTAAATTTTGTTATGTGAAACATGCGAGAATCCAGGAAGATACATAGCCAGATTATTTCTTAAACGTTCCATCTACAAATATTCTAAAAGAAACATTTTTAAAACATTAAAAAAGCATTCACTAAAATACCTTCATACGTAAGTTCGATTCACCCATAAGAATGATGCTATAATCACGAAGTGCCTAAAAAGTTAGGAAGTAAAAAATTTATAATTTCATCAAATGCTCTGTTATACCAGAATGAAGGAAAAATATAGAAGACACGATGTAGTGTAGAACGAGCTTGCTGAGTCAGTTTATTTACTGAAGGATTTACTAACTCTGTACAGTTCTATAACAAGAAAAGATCACATGACCACTATAAGCCAATCGAAAGCACGGATCTGTGTAAATATTTTCAATAATATTTGTCGCATTTTGTTCTCAATAGATAAAACTTGGTTATTTAAGAATTTACGAGGAATTGTGCGAAGAAAACGAAATCCAGGGTGTTAACTTACTCTAAAGAAGGAGCGTCTTTGATGATAGCATACTGCTCTGTTAAAGTAAGCCAGCATACAGTTACAATCAATACGGATTGCATCCGACAGATCTTTGATCGCGAGTTTGTATGCTTTGATATGGAACTTGATCGCACCCCTTATAAAGAAATTAAACCATAAGAAAGATCAGAGGTGGAGTTGAAAACAAAATGACAATAAGATGAATGATACATGCATCTTTAAAAGCTGCATTTGAGGGTTGTTATCCTAGTTACTAATAACATGTTTGAGGTGGTTGTTGGTGGAGCTGTGGCCGAGTGGTTAAGGCACTCGACTCGTAACCTGCTGGTCAGGGATTCCACCACCGGTCACAGTGGCAAGGATAACTTCCCGCTGCTAATTACCATAAGTTTCCGTTGTAGGTGTTGCACAACGAAGACAGGGCTCTCATTAATAGCAGTCTGATTAGTACTGAAAAGATCATCCTGGGTAAAAATTCATAAATAATAATAATAAGGTTCTACGTTACACATTCATCTGATTACACGAATGATATAGGTATCATTGTGATATCTCCTTTCTCTTAATTCAATTCTGAGAATATATGAAGGAAAGAAAAACAAACAGTCTCACCTATATACTAGAGCTCTAACGCTGTCCGGATGCAAACGAAGCGCTTCGTTGCAATTCATAATGGCCTTAGCGTAGCGTTTTTTACTTCCGTAATAAGCAGCTCGGCCAAGGTAAGCTTGATAGAATTTCGGTTTGTAAACAAGCGTACGGTTAAAATCATGAACTCCTTTCGATAAACCCAATTTCATTTTAGCCAGTCCACGTTGAAAATAAGCCTGGAAAATGGAAAAGCCAATAATGTGTGAATGGAATGAAAAAAAGAAGAATGAGAAGATATGAATTCTACTTATAAACGCTCATTTTTTTTTTTTTTTGGCTGGCTTATTTTTCGAGCTTTTTGTCTCACACAATTTGAGACTTACTTCACCATCACTTTTTTTGTCTGGCATCCAAACAATCCCATAGATATATATATATATATATATATTAGAGAAAAAACTTTTATACTTAACGTTTCGATTTCTCTTCTTCAGATCTATATGTGTATATATTTCCCAGACGAGAGTTTCTTAGTGAACTAAATATAAAAAATGTTTTAAGACAAATAGAAAACCTCGGCATATTCTTGGTTGACTTTCAAACACGAATTGAACGATTCCAGAGCATTTTGATACTTTCGTAATTCAACATAGCACAAACCAATGAAGTAGAAAACTTCAGCTGTTTCTTTCGGCCACGCGGAGCGAGGGTTCCACGGTTTCTAAACAAAACAAATTAAAAAATAAAACTTGATAAGTTAGTTTTAACATGCTACACTCGTTTTTACAGGATTTCGTGAGACTCTTGTCACACTAGTTTATTAAAATTAAAAATATTATTTAAAATAAATAAGTAAGATTAAAATTAACTTTGGGAAGGAAAAGAAAAATCAACGAAATTGCGAAATTAGTTCCACTTCACAAGTCAATTTTAGCTTTGATCAAAGCTATGGGAACAGAACCAGATGTTGGCATGCTGATAGTTCAAATGTTTCAACAGCAAGATTGTAAAGGACTAAACACAAGAGACTCAATATTTTTCATGGATTATTTGATCACATTTGCCCCAAGATTTGTTAGCGAAGACCTTGGTAAGTAGATATAATTTCAAATGTTTTTTCGATGCATTATCTATTTTGAGATAGAAAATGTTTATATTTTCGGAAAGCTAATTATTTCTCTTGTTAATATTAAGAATTTGATTTGAATACTCAAACTAGTAGATCAAAACAAATAAGGAACACTCAGAAGATGTTCATGTGGCATGGATATTAATTTAACGTTACCATTATTTCTATAACATGATTGAACGTATCGATAGCTTCTTTATACATTCTCGCTTTCATCTTCGTTTTAGCCAGCAGAATGACGAAATGTGAAGAGGGTTCCGATTTAACAGCTGTTTCAAGAATTCCAATCGCCTTAAAATCATAAAAAAGTAAAATAAAACTCATGAATTTGTATTCCCTGGGGGAAAAGAGAGAAAATTGTTCGATTAGATGATTTTTCAAATCATTTGTTCTACTCTGTATTTAGAAATACCTTGTCGAAGTGCTGTAGGAAACATTCCACAGCAGCATTTTGCGTTGCAGATGACGTTTTGCTGGCATTCAATGTCGCAATTTGTCTGATGTTCCATAAAATAAAGCAATAAGAATATAATATGAGAATTTCGCATTCATTGTTTTCTACTTGCCTTTGCCGGCTGACACATGGGGTAACGGCCAATGCTATTCAATAGTAGAAATACCAATGCAACTGTATTTCTAACCCCTTGTACCCCCGGTTGTTCCAAGAGAAATTGTACAAGAAAATGGTCCATAAATGGTAATATTTTGAAGTCAATGACCTAGATATTGTCAAACACATCAAATTATAGCAGGTTAATGAACAAAAACGAAAAAACATATAGATAAAATATTAATTTTTTTACCTTATATGGAAACTAGCCAATTCCCATTCTCCTCTCTTCAGAAGAAGTCGACCCTTTATAAAGAATTTTTTAGAAAAAACAGTTTTAGAGTTGACGAGATACGACAAGCAACCAGACACAGAGATAAAAAAATTTCTTTACCCTTGAAACACGATAATCTGTGACGTCAGGACGGATGTGAATAGCACGTGCATAGTCTTGAATTGCTGCCTTGATCTATAAAATTATATAATTGCAACCTAAGTCATATATATATAAGTTGGATATATTTTGTACCTGAAGTTGATATAAAAATCTTCCAAAATCGAACCTTAAAATGTCGAACCAACGTCGCTTAAACATTTTGTTTATAGAAAAACTATTTCACAACCAAAGCATGTAGGTCCAAATCAAGTGTGGTTTGGTGGACGTTTTAAACACGTTGTTTATAAGACGATTTTGTACTGAGAGATTACTACACATACTTTATCAAGTTTCTCGTTAGCCTCTGCTCGACACAAATATGCACGAACATATGTTGGGTCCATACGAATGGCAATATTGAAACGTTTGATCGCGCTAAAAAAGAAATAAACGTATAAAGATTAAGGTGATCAGTATTATTTTTTTTTTTGTTCTCTCCTCCATACAGCATGTCTAGCTTAAGAAAAAACAAATTAGGTTCCATCTTAGGAAAAAAATAAATATTTTTCTTCTTTCTTGATAATTTTAAAGACGTTACGAACATTTTTAGTTTCATTTTTACTTTTCACTTACTCATCTATCTCATTTGTTTTCATATCCAAAATACCAATGTTAACATGAACAAATGCAAGTCTGTTGTCTAAACGAATCGCTGATTCAAAATCCCATCTCGCTTGTTCATATCTAGGTATGAAGTAAAATTTCTTCATAATTTTCCTACAACTCTCAGAATATATATAACTATTTTTTAAAGAAGCAGAATGAGCTAGTGTTGATAATGTGAATTATTTCTTCATTTTTTTTCTGGTGATAATTACAGTTACTATAATCCTTAATTATTATAAATTTTCAAATTTTTACGGGTTATTTCGAGAAATCAAGTTCTATAAAAAGTGTTCTCTAACATACAGTAAAAAGCTCTCCAATTCCACATCAGGTGAAAACAGAAAAAGTTGATTCTTACCCAGCCAGTACAAGACGTCATAACAACGTTATTATGACGTCGTTTCAACGTCCATACAACGTCCATACAACGTCGTATACTGGCTGGGTGAGAATCAACTTTTTCTATAGTTATTATACCTTTCAAGTTGAGCGTAAAGAATTCCACGATGCGTAAACGAAGAAACGTTTTCGATTGAAGAACACAACAATAATGAGACACTAAAATCTTGCAATGATTTCTTCGGAAGCACCCTATACGAAATAATAAAACATTCAAGGAGTTTAATAAAAAAATGTTTTGTGTTGTTTCTGCAGGGATACTGATTTATACAAATTCTACCGAGGAGAGAGATTTTACGATAGAAAGTTAATATTTTGCACTCGTTCTCATGCCACGCCCTGTTAAATTATTAGCTTTATTTATGAAACTTAATTTTGTAAGTGGGTGATTATATGAGGAGAGTTGACCCCTTGACTCGCTTGCCCAACTGACTCGGGTTGACTCACTTACCCAACTGACCCGGGTTGACTCACTTGCCCAACTGACTCGGGTTGAGAAAGTGGGTTGGCTCGCCCAACTATTGTTGAGTTAACCCGGGACAACCTCATATAAACACAATCTTAAATTAATATGCTTTTCTACTTAACAACCCCAGTTATTTACAAATTCGGCATTTCAACACAACCCGGGTGAACCCACCTTATGCAATCACCCCCTTAGACTACCCCGTTATCATTAAATAAATACTTGTAGCGCATTTTCAAATAAACACAACTGCATGCACACGCCTGTGACGTCATTAAAAATTCTCCTATTAAAATGACGTCAAATATTTGAAAGCTACTGTGCTTAGTTAAAAGCTTAGATAGAAGTAAAATGACATCTTTTAGATTTTAATCTTAAGTGCGTTTAGACGTGTCTTCAGAAATTTTAAAGAGATTATTAAACCGTAATTTGATTGGTTATTATAAATAAATTAAAGTACAAAAGTTGAAATATGGAAGTTGAGAAGTGTATTATTGATCAATTTACAACATCAATCGATTTGAATGAAGCAATTAATATTTATGCCAAAGATTTAGTCACCAATATTTTAAACGAGATTGAACGTGAAGAAAAGGAGGCTGTTGAGATGGCAACGAGACATTTAATTGCAGGAGTATATGGAGAAATTGAAGATGAAATGATTGAAGAATTTATAGAAAATACTCGGATTGGTAACATCAATTCTTCCGAATATTTTCAAACATCTCTTCAAAAGAAGAACTTAAATAGGAATAAGAAAATTTATTTGAAGAAACGAGTTGTGGAGGAAAGGAAAAACAAAATCAGAAAGATGGCCGACCAACGAAAAATCGTACAAAAACAACTCAAAAATCAAGTTCTAGAACAAAAATCTTTACAAAGAGAAATTTGTGAACTGGAAAAAGTTGTCGAAAGAAGATCAAATGAATTGATGGAAGTTGAAACACAATTGAAAGATCTTCATCAAGAAAAATTAACGATCAATGAGAAATTTGTAAAAGAATCTTCAAGTTTAAATCATTTACAAAACGTCGTTCATGAAATCAACGTAAGACTTTTTTTTAATACAAAATAATGGTCCAACAAAATCAAATATTTCTTTCACATTTTATAAGATGCGATTGATGGAACTTAGTGTATTATTATAAAGCATTTATTTATTCTGTTCATTTAGATTCGAAAACAAACTGCAACTGATGACTCTCAAGCTGCCATTTCGA
>JAUEKX010119502.1:0-11997 GCA_031834005.1 Dendronotus venustus
CCGCCCCCCCCCCCCCCCCCCCCCCCCCCCCCCCCCCCCCCCCCCCCCCCCCCCCCTGCACATAACTACTGCAACTGTATTAAGGAAATCGCTCAATTAAGCGAATGTTTTCTTTTTGCTATGCGTATGTATTTTCTAGTGAGAGTAAATCAATTAGAGACAAGAAGCCTTGAGGCTTAAAGATTCCCGCTATACACTCAACTAATATTTTGCCTGTCGTCCATTAAAATCAAAAACCTATTTCCAGTGAAACAGGACAAGCGAGTTTTCATCCTTCAGGAGCATTTTTCCTCTTATAGAATAAACAACAAAGTAGAAGCAAAAAATATATAACTTGGCTTGACATCCAAATAAAAAGATCATTCCTAATATAATGTAAAGAAGATTTCCTAACATAATAGAAATATGCTTCAAATGATTAGGATTGCATTATATTTTTGTGTCAATCAATAATTTTGCTATTCTTTCTATCCATAGACGAAACGTCTATGTTCTATCCAAAACACCGCAAGAACCAGGATTTAGCCTGAGTTCTTTTATTATAATTAATAGGAGCACAGGCTTCCTGCGTGGTCTCTGGCTATCTCTCACTGAGGGGAAATTAAAGATCCCGTCCTGCGGAGCGGGAATCAAAAAGCCGACAAATACCTTTTAAAGTGCGTAATGAAAATCCTCTCACTTCTAAACTTTCAAATGCTAAAAGAAATCTATGATCATCGGTTGGAATTATAAAACTATTTTTTATACAATCAAGCTATTCCCTTGATAGTATCTTTTTCTTTTTTTTTCTCGATTGATTGTTCAATTTTGATTAATACTTCATAATTTGAAGAAAAATGTTTTGTCATGTTTGGATTTGGAATCAGGGCACCGGTTTTTATCAGTGGGATACCATTCCTATCATATGTTGTATACTACCACCTTCGGTAGAAAATGTCCACAAAATCTATGAAGGTGAATCACTGCAAGATCACCACAAAAGAAATACTCTTATTTCTCAAAATGTTTCTTTGCAATTGTAATTATTATAATATTGATGAATACATATTATTATAATATTGATGATTCACAGGGAAATTAATGGTATAAGATAATGGTAGTAATAAAACTGTTATGTTATACCGAACATCGTGCCCTTAACATTATCCATTATATAATCATTAGGTATGCTGACAAATGTGTGCCAGATTTTGCTTTCTCATTCATGTCTGTTCATCACAGCTTGTTTATATTACAATGCACTGTTAAATAGTCTTTTCTTTGCTCTGGTTTTATGTTAAAAAAGTTAATTTAGCAGATGGCACGTTGCAATCTCAGATCATATAGATGAGTTGAAGTTTTATTATGGTATTGTTTTTTATAGCAATCTCTCGTGATTTTCTTCAGTTAAAACTTATAGAGAGTCACATCGAAGTCATAGTGAGTATCCATGTGATTGCTTCATTTTTTCCTCCATTAAACCCATTAATTAATGTAGAGTTATACAGATTTGATCTCCTAATTTTATTAAATCTTTCCTAGTCAGCTTTACACGAATGAATTAATTTCTATGTGTAAGTGCAACCATATTCAAACACAGATTATAGATACTTGTGGTAATATCAACCTTGAGATTTGTTTTGTTTGTCAGTAGACAATGATTGGGTCAAGAGTTCCAGCACTAGTGTTAAGCATCCAAGAAGTTTTTTTCTATTTTAAGTAAAGTAGTGTTTGAGCAGCTATAATTGTTGAACACAAGCAAACCAAGTAAATGTTTTGATAATTTTTTTTGTCAATGGTATTTGAGATGGTAAAAAAAGTATTACTCATTGTTGCATCGCAAGTGAGGTACAAGAGATCTCTTAAGTATTATCAAAATATCCCGTTCTCCTACTTTTAACAAAAAACAAATATCGATCTTGAACTGGGATTTCGTTGATTTAAATAGCAATAGGTGCAATCCAAATTTCATCTCGTTTGTTCTAGCAAACATTATGCACTGTATCTTATAAATAAACTGTTATTTATCTTGCTGGTCTTATAATGACGCTTTTAATGATGTAATCTAGGCCTGCATAATAAGTTTAATAATCCAATTTATCTTAATGGTGATTGGTCAAAATCTTTGTTTCGTAATAAGGACTAATAAATGTCGTAATATATTTATTTATTCGATATATCAACAGACAATAATCGGACATTTAATTGCAACAACTCAATATTCTTCTGCCTTCACATATCCTCCATATCAATAGTTGTTGGTTGCAAGCGGTTGATTCGATTAATTGGTTATTCTACTTTGTGTGTTAATTACATTCCGTTGTGTTTAATTGTTTTGATGTAAAACTGCTGGTATGTGAATCCATGTCAAAAAATCACAAAATAGCAAAATTGTTCGAAATTCCATGCTTATCTATAGATGTACATTAAATAAATTAGTCAGTGCTTTGTACAGTTAACGAAAAATTGGAAAAATGGTCTGGCCTTTCTGGTGTTTGCTTTAACGTGTTCATTGTCCACTCACCAATAGCTTTATCAATGTTCAGAGAGTTTACTTTTTATCCTTTAGCAGAAGAAATACATTTGTACATACTTGGTGCAGTGCTTTACTCTAAAATCCATCCCATTTTTGCAAGTTCAAAATAAGTCGCTTACTTCTTTTCTTGATTGGTTTACATTTTTTCTTCTTCGCTCGCTGGCGTCTTCATAAGTTATTATAAACGAGATAACCTTTACGAGAAGCCTACATTGATCTTATCTGAGTCTATTAACAGGTAAGCTAGAAAAGCACTACTCGATTATTTATAAGAAAATTTTAATTCGATTGAAGGAGAATATAAACGTTGTTTTTTTATTAAATTAATTTCCTCTTTAGTAAATTACATTTATGAAAATTGCTTTTTGTGCCATATTAAATCTTTAAAAGTTTGTTTAGTAAGTGTGTCTTTATGTTTTGCAAAAGCTTTTCCAATTTTTGAGATATTAACTATGCAAATCCACTCAAATCCACTCACACATCTTAATCTGTACCAAGTCTTTCAGAAGTTTTGACTACGTTTCATCCCTAGGTACCAAACTAATGGAAATATTCGATATGTTGTATTATTATTAAAGACTAAATCCCTTAAAATAAGATGGTGTAAAGTTCGAATGAAATTCAAAGAAAAAAGTATTAATAATGGATAGTGAAGCAAATGCATCTCGATAAGAGCCATCAAATCTTTATATACTTTTCATAAAGACTGAACATCAGCCAAACTATCTTAACATATTTTTATGTATCTTCATTTACTCATTTAAAATCCCACTTAAGATCAAGTTTTCATGAATTATACTTTCAATTATTAAAAAAAATTCTTAGTTTTTAGCGTTCAGTTTCTGATATATATGTTACATATGTATATAAAAAAGGTTGTCTTGAATTTTACAATTTGTGTTGACTCATCGTCCATTTAATATGCGTCATCAGGCACTCAAAAGTTATCTATGAAAAAAAAAAAAAGTCAATTATCACAACCCGATTCAACAAAACCAAAACCTTCATACAATTTGAATAAAATGGAAAACACACATATTAAATCCACATAATCGCGTTTAAGCCAATGTACGAAGTTTCAAAATATGCCTCAGGCATATTGCATTGAGTCAATGCTAAACTGCGCGCTATGTCTTTGTGTTTCTTTCTTGCTATTTTTTATTGACAAATTCCGTTGTCTTACTTTAATGACTTAATCCACAGTTTTTAATCGGTTTTGCGTATACCCCCTGAATCGTTTAGAATTCTTGTTAACCTTGCACCCGTCCTTGTATTATTCATACATATTTTTCTAATGCATTTAAATAAGAGGCTTGAAGTGAAATTTCCACGGTTTGTGTTCTAGCTGATTCACAATATTATTGACTTGTTTTTATTTTATTAGACATGGCACATAGGGTGGCACCTATTTTAGTCTGTTATTTTAATTATAATTAGTTTTTAATGAAGAATTTAAGGATGTTTCTATTTAAGCGTTTCTTTGATGTTATGGGAATGTTTCATATGTTGCTTTCATGAAAACCTAGCAAAGTTTTACAAATGATCTGTTTACGCTACTTGTAAAAAATACATGTAAGGCTAATACTCCATGGAGCGGCCTAACAAAGGGTGTGTTGCTTATCAAGAATTATTAATATAGAATTATTACTGCTCTCATACACAAGTATTGTTGTGGCATCCATTATTAATCACAGTTGATTTAGATACAGTAAGAGATTTTGTTGTTCTTGTTTAAAACTAAGCAATTCAAATTAGTTAAAATTATCATTATATTTTTCAGCTCTCGTCTATGCTAACCATTCGAACAACATTCGTTGATCCGACAACCTTGAAGCTTAATTAGACGAGGTCTTCGTTTTCTTACTAAAGAAAGAGAAAACGCGATCGGCAACTAGACTAAACCTGGGTTTCCACCTCTACATATGAGGTTCTACTTGAACCCGTGCTTCACTCGCAATTCCTTCGACAAACCGGACAAACGAAGAATGCCCAAAAAAGACCACAACTACAACCAAGCATGTAATACTTCTAACGGTAGCACCAGTACCGAGGATGCATCCCTGGACAAACATTCTAAGAGTAAACTACGAAACGACGCCGCCTTTGATCTAGTGGACAATTACCAAGAAACCGACGACAGTTTGACTATGGAGTACCGCAGCCACACGAACGATAAAAAGAAAAGTAAGCGGAAGATGAGACGGGCTTGCTTAGTTGTGGCAGGATTGATATTGATTATTGTTGCTGTCATAATAACCTACGTGTGTGTCAAAACAGTTGAAGATAACGATTCAAACACTAAGAAAGATTGCACTATGTCTCCCCATGATAAAAATGGTATATCTATAACCACCCCCACAATTGACAAAGAAAAAGGAACTTCTGCAGTCACGCGGCCCGTCAAAGCGGATGAATGCGCAACCGATAAGTGTAAATTGATCGCGAAGAATCTGAAGAAAGCGATGAATCTCTCAGCCGACCCGTGCCAAGATTTCCACCAGTACGCCTGTGGTTCGTGGCCATTGAATTACAAGTTGCCGCCATCCTTACCTAAACTCGACACGATGGGCATGTTGAATTTGCAGAAGAACCGATTCCTCCGCGACGCGATCGAGGCTGAAAAGGGAAACCCAAGTAACACCGCTAACCCAAACGGCTTTCGATCGAAACTTGTTCGCTACTACGAGTCTTGTATGAATCTCTATAAAATTGATCGTTTAGGCTCAGACCCGCTGTTGGAATTTATCGCTAAGTTTGGTCGTTGGTCGCCTGTAAAGCAATGGCGTCAAGTGGGCACCGTTGAGCCAGATATAACTGATTTGTTGATTAGAAGTCATCAGTATTTCCCGCCTTCCGTTTATGATGATCGTATAAAATCTCCGCTGTTCAAGACCGTTGTCAAAGTAAATGATCAGAATTCCAAGAAACATATTTTTGAGGCAAGTCTATCACAATCACTTATTAAATACTCATAATGATTGAAAAATAATAATTTGTAAAAGGCATTTAGACCTTGATGTGGTACAAATCGTTTTGCATGAGATTGTTCCGGGATGAAACCTTTTTGTACAATTAACTATTAACATTGATTCTTTTTTCTAATTGTGTCCCATCACTTTTTTCCCAAGGGAGGGAGTTTTACATAGCGCGTGTAAGCAAGCCTTAAAATGTTTTGCTTTATCTTAAGGGGAATTTGGCTCCATATCAAATGTAACAAATCTTAATTATAATCCACCTAAGAAGTAATAACCATAATAATAAACGTAATAAATAGTGTATTTTCCTGTATTGTAAATATCAGGTGTTATTATCTTATTTTCAGCTGAACATTCCCGATTTACCGATCACTAATCCTACAAACTATTTTGAAGGCAACCCAAGAGCACGAGACGTAAGTTTCCAAACCAAAGGTACACGTAAAATAACGTTAAAACAATGTCTTCTGAACGTGTTTCTAACGTACTATCTCGACTTTTTTATCATAGTGTTGCTGTGATATTAAGCTTACTTGCCCTTGGACATATTATTTTACGATTTAAAATAGACCAATTTAGACTAAAACGGCCATTTGTAGAGGAGGGGGTAGACTACCATTTAAGCGTTTTTTTTCTTAAAAACAGTAATAAATTATTAAAACTTTTTCATTGTTATTGTAAATAGGTAATGAAGAAATATACCTTACTGCAAACCAACTACGTGGCGTTGTTGGGACCATCTAAAGATGCGAAAAAACTGTTGCAAGATCTGATAACCTTTGAGAAAGAGCTTGCAAATGTAAGTTAGGTTCAAGTCTTTATGAGCTAATATGTGAACACGATTACAGCAGTTGGTGTCTTCTCATGATGCATAGAGGTTGTTATAGGTAGTTTTCATTATTTTATCAGAATGTCCGGTATACGGTATATGATGTTCTTTTACTATTTTCCTTAAAAACATTGTTATTGCTTATGAGGGAGTATTGTATGAAAATACAAAATTGTCACGTGGAATTCGTTGTGATTTCACTTTAGGAATCTTTCGAAATGGTTTGATAGGTTGACGTCATCTTTGTAGACATTATTTGTGTTTTGCTGAACTGCACAAAAAAGGGAATTAAAAATACATGCAAATTGGATGAATTTTCTTTAGGAAGCTTATACAGTCGAATTTATAAAACTCTTAACATGGAACATCAAAGCAGTCTCTAGTGTTCTCTAAGTGTATTTTTCTTTTCTATATATAACTCTTTTTTCATCATTTGTCTTTCCTTCACAGTATAAGAACCGATCAAAAATTAATTGTAAACAAACTTATTCACAAATCCCTTTTCACAATACATGATGATTCCTTCTAAATCACCAAATTATATCGATATGGTGCACAACGGGGAGCATATGAGCGTTCCCACGACGCTCACCCTTGGTTTAAAATAATATAAATCTCTCAATGCTTAGCTTTTCTTTTATTTCTTAATAGAGTTTGTAAGCACCTGATATTGATACCACTTGTAATGGAGTTCTTATAAAGAAGAATTAAGAAGCAAATCCAATTACTGTCTCTCTCTCTCTTACGATACACGTCATTCACTTCAAAACATATCCCTGTTAATCTCCCCATGCTCCTCTTTTTATCCTTATTGATGAATAAAACGATAATAACCACATTAAATCAATACGTTAGACTCTGCTTTGATGGAGGATCAAGACTAATTACTTGTGTATCGCTAGGATTGTTGTCTCCACACCTAGGTTGGACATTTTTCACGTGTTAGCTCTTGTTATCAGTAAGAATGAACTTGTTCATATTCCAACTGTAATATGTAGATTAAATACCCAATATTTTATGATATTCTCTTTTTATAATTAATGCTTCTAATTATTTAATCTACTGCTATAGATATTGTTGTAATTGCTATGCATTGACTCCCTGTTGTTGATATGTTCTTCTTTCCATTGAAGCATTCCTTCGTTGAGAAAATATAGTTTTGTACTAAGACAGATAGATACCTTTAATTGACAAATTAACAAAATTAAATAAGGATCATGTGTTGGAGGTCCTGATGAGGTTAAAACCCCCGATTGAACGATGAGATTTTCATTTTATAACCTTTTTGTTTGCATATCACTCTCTCCTCAATTTATATAACTAATTAAATTAAATTAAGTCTTTGGTATGACTCCACTGGGTATTGAACCACAACCTCTCGTGCTGGTTTTGCCAATGGGAACATAAAGGTCAAACTCCATTGGCGCACCACATTCGAACAAAAAGACCAATGAACGCGAGATCTCGTATTCTATTGTTCATTGTAAAATATTGTCCCCCAGCTAAATATTTGGTGTTACTTTTATGTATTTATGAAAATTTTTCTTTATCATTTTAGATCACAATCGAATCGTCTTTCATGCGACTTGCCCAACAAAGTTATCATCAAATTAGCATCAAGAAACTACAGGAGGATCTTGGCGATGAAGTGAGTATTCACATTCGAATCTATGAAGAACACAAAAGCTATCCATGAAAACAAATCATTTTCACGATGCTTTCTTTATTATAGATTGATTGGTTACGTTTGATCAAAGGTTATTTCAAACCATATCAAGATATCGTGATTACTGAAGATACAGAAGTCGGTGTTCGGTCACTCAAATTCTTCAAGGATCTTCATGCCTTTATAAAGAGAACTGATAAACAGTAAGCAATTACACAAAGCTTATTTATATATCATATAACATAGCTTACTCGAAATGAACAAGCTGTACCATGATATCTTTAAGAGTTGGTGTTTAGCATATGCACGTATATGGGCGCCGGTTTTTCCTTTGAATACCAAATTCGAGATCTATAGATCCACATTTTTTAATTAATTACTCTTAACTTTTGTAACTCTTAAGAAACAATGTCAGGCTAATAACTTAAACAGTTGCCAAAAACACAGTGCAGAATCCTCTAAAAATGAAAGAAGGAATAAGTTAAAAAAAAGTTTTGAGCCTTAACTTTTCTAAAAGAACCGAATGGACCGAAACATACACTCTTTTATCGATAAAATTTATCCTTTTTTTTCTAGAACTGTTAAAGATTACATCATATGGGTGTGCGTCTGGCGATTCGGCTCTTATGTTTCTGGACCATTCCAAGAGGCCAACTACAATTTCCAACGAGCTTTGTTTGGTATCCAAGAGCGACCGAAAAGATGGCGGAAGTGCATCGTAGATTTAGAGGAAACATTGGAGTTCGGTTTAGCCTCGCTTTATGTGAAGAAATCGTTAACCACGAAGGGGAGAAACATGGTATGTAACGAAAAAAAGTTTGCTTTTGTTTCCTATGGTTACTGTATTACTATTCCATTCTTTGTATTAGGAGAACAAAAGGGTTGCATGTAAATGCCATCCCAACACGAATAGCAAGTCAAATCAACGTTGTTACGAGGTTGTTTCGTGGTATCAACGTCCATACAACTTCTAGGGTTCTAGTGTGCTGATTGGGATCTGGGAAACTGGCAATATTTGCCGTTTCTTTTTTTATTTTTTGGTATAGCTTGATAGTAAACCAGACGCCTCAACTGCTCGTATTATCTCACTCTACTTATTTTATTATCTCACTCTTGAATTCTTGCATATATTTTTGTGGTGGTTTAACCTGACCCTTATGATATCGAGTTCTATTCGCACATTTCACGAAAAAAAAAATCCCCGACCAGCACACGACGTCAAAACAACGTTATTATGACGTCAACGTTTTATATGTTTTGACGTCATATCAACGTATATACAACATCGTTTTGACAACAATCTGTTAGTTGGGTATACATAATTGTTGTATTTGTCGATATAGGCAGCTGAAATGGTGAGAAATATTACAAACGCATTTCGACGTAATCTTGTGAACGTTGACTGGATGGATGTCACTACCAAAGCAAAGGCATTTGAAAAGGTAATAACTTTCATCTTTATTTTATATCATGTAAATGTAACGATAATGAACATTTATGTTTAATGTTACTTAAATATATAGATAGATAGATAGATAGATCATGCTGTTCAAGAAAGTCATTCAAAAAAATAAAATCTGATGATATTTAAATATGTTGAAGTGTATGTACTTACTTTGAGAAAAAAAAGTACCAGGTTGAAAAGTCAAACATACTGCAGAAGGAATATTGCTTTATCGTTTATATTTCATTTCATAGGTTGATTCTATTCGAGGTAATATTGGTTATCCTGATTATGTAAAGAATGAGACGTATCTTGACCTCCTTTATGAAAGAGTAAGTGGAATAACCATCCATCCCTTGGCAATGCACGATGTTAGAACGATGACGTTATAACATTCTTTATAACATAACATTCATAACGTTTGTTTTTTGCTACTAGTTGGGATAAAAGATTCTCATTTATGTAGTTTGTGTTAATAACAATAATAGTAGAAGTAATATGTGACGTTCCAAGCCATTTGGAGTACAACAGTCAAAATATCATGTGAAGTATGCTTTTTGTTTCTACGCAAATTGTTTGGAACGTTACCTTTTTAATTTGGTAGAGTATTCATCCTGCTTTCATCATGAGGTACTTGGTTTCATGAAGATAAAACTTCGGTTATCCCATCTGTCAATTTCGGAAAATTGAAAAAAAGGCGTGGATCTAAACTTGGGAAATCAATCTCTCTTTTCTAAGACAGTTTGGAATAAATAAACATCAAACGGCCAGTACTAACGCTAGACTAACGCTAGAAAGATTGGATTACAATCTAAAGATGAATCATCAATCACTTTTACAAGGCAAAATTCTCTCACAAAATTCCCTCTTGTTTCATTGCATTAAATGACATGACCTTCGTTTTATTTTTCTACAAACAGGTGAAGGTATTGAGTGGTAAATATTTCGAAAATGCTTTGACTGTGTACAGAGAGAAACGAGGTAGTAATATGATGCTTCTCAACAAACCTGTCAACAAAGCTGCGTAAGTAGCTTCAACAAGCTGAGTATTATAAACTTTGTGTGTCTATTCCAAACTATTAGTCTGTATTCCATCATATTGATGGACATTGGCCTGAAGAAAAAGTTAAGGTAAAGGAAATTTTAAGGAATTACTTATAACGAAGGAATCGGAGAAAAGGTTTGAGGTTGCGAATGTTCGATGTTCAGGTGTCTATGTCAATCAATCATACATAGTTTATGCTCGAGAAGATGAAAATTTTAAGGAAAAGAATAAAGTAGTTTTACTTGTCCCGTTTTATATCAACCCATTTGGTCCAAAATATAAAATGCAAAATGTTACTTTGTTTATCACGGTGCTCATTGAAAAATTCCTCACAAATTTATTTAGGTAAAATTTTTTTTCCAAGCAACGGTATATAATATATTCAGATTAAAAAAAAATTACCTCTTATGACAGCTTTTGGCCAGAAAATGGTTTTAGTGAAAGTACCCAAAAGCTGCTGTAACAGTTAATAGGTACTACTCCCCAGTACTTTTTTCCCAAGAAATACTCAGTTAAGCCTACACTGTGAAACGAGAAAAACACACAAAAATATGTATATTCAACAGAATATAAATGGTTGCTCTTGTTGTCAAGACAATATTTGTTCTATTTATTAGAGGTTTTGCTGCATAATAAGGCTATATTATATTTTTCAGATACGATTTGCCACCAACTTTGGTCGAAGCTTATTTTGATCCTAACAAAAATAAAATGGGTGAGTTGACTTTCTTTGATATTAACTTGTAAGTTGGTTTGTTTTATGTCAAATTTATGTTCATTAAACAAAATTGATTAAAAATGCTGAAAATTCCTTCTAACTTATATTTCAGTTTTTAATAACTTAATGGGTTTATATTTAATTCCTTATAATCTGAATAATTTCTTTTAGTATTTTTGGCGGGAATATTGAATTCACCATTTTACGACACAGACGCTCCTATGTAAGTGGTAAAAAAGTTTAGAAAGAAATGTTTTATTGTTAACAAAAGAAAAGGTTACATACTGGTTAGGATGTATAAAAAGCATCGCACCAATGATAAAAAAATGAGAACTATGAAATAAAGAATAGTAAAGCAATAAAGAGTAAAAATAAATAAAAACCAGTTTTCTGCCCCTCACTCATTTTTCATCCTATTATTTTGTCACTTGAGAGCCTGTTTACATAAACATCCATTTAGGGGTGAAATAGTTTTGCAATGTCATGACTTCAAACGTAATTTCTTGTCTGAAACACCAATATGAGTTCATTTGGAGTAGTTTGAAGCCATGACATTTCCAAAATGAATTTTCGTGTAAACCTTCTGTTTGGATGGACACAATTTGTGTTTATTTAAGCGCATACCTAGAAATTTGGTAGTTTAATTTCCCTCTCTGTTTCCTTGCAGGGCACTGAACTACGGTGCAATGGGACTGGTTGTTGGTCACGAAGTTACTCATGCGTTTGATGATTTAGGTTTGTGGCAATACTTCAACCAATAGTCGCCGCAGTTTAACTCTTAATGTTGATTACACTCTTTTTTTTT